>WWET01003350.1:32315-61452 GCA_011038615.1 Limnodynastes dumerilii
TACACTGCTCTTCCCATGGCCTGTCATATTGTGTGTATCAGAGTATAGCGCATCACAATACACTGCTCTTCCCATGGCCTGTCATATTGTCTATCAGAGTATATAGCGCATCACAATAGACTGCTCTTCCCATGGCCTGTCATACTGTCTGTGTATCACAGAGTATAGCGCATCACAATACACTGCTCTTCCCATGGCCTGTCATATTGTCTATCAGAGTATAGCGCATCACAATACACTGCTCTTCCCATGGTCTGTCATATTGTCTGTGTATCAGTGTATAGCGCATCACAATACACTGCTCTTCCCATGGCCTGTCATATTGTCTATCAGAGTATATAGCGCATCACAATAGACTGCTCTTCCCATGGTCTGTCATACTGTCTGTGTATCACAGAGTATAGCGCATCACACTACACTGCTCTTCCCATGGCCTGTCATATTGTCTGTGTATCACAGAGTATAGCGCATCACAATAGTCTGCTCTTCCCATGGCCTGTCATATTATCTGTGTATCACAGTAGACTGCTCTTCCCATGGCCTGTCATATTATCTGTGTATCGCAGTGTTAAGCGCACACTGCAGACCTGCGAGTGTAGCAGAAATAGATATCGGATGCCGAATCCCTGCTACATCCTGGCTCATGTAGGTGAGCGGAGGCCGCTCCTCACTCGTAGGAGAGCAGAACTGTACCTTAAGATTTCCACGCCATGCCTAAATGTGGAAGACTCGGGTGTAAAGTCTTAATGGCGCCCTCAAGCTGCCTATACGCTAGAGTGACTATCGCTCCCTGCAGCAGGTGTCCGATAATTGGCACGATTTTCCTCTAGGTAAAGGTTGCAATATCGGCACCACTTTCCTCTTTCGCTGGGTCCAATAATCCTGGCTAAAGAGGGAGGTGCTGCTGAGATTGACAGGAGGCCTTTGCAGTTGATTAGCTGTCAATCTCTGCACTGATTGGCTGCACGGGCCTCCTGTCAATCTCTGCACTGATTGGCTGCACAGACCTCCTGTCAATCTTGGCTGGAGACTCGTGTTGGAACATCTAATCCATGCAGTGTAACGCTGTCCTGCCCTCACCAGGCATCACACAGAAGTGCTAAACATCACTGGATCAGCTTCCAGACCTCTGTGTGATTGTAATAAAAGTCAGTATCTGAAACAGATGTTCTGGCCGCGGATGAGATAGATGAATTCCCTTCTACCACACAGTGATTGATACATTATGCGAGTCTGCCCTCTCGCTGGGAGGCAGCCAGTCTGTAGCTAGGATTCTCAGCGAGTCTGAGAGGTACTATATATAAAATACACGGATTAGTCCTTCCATAGGCTGCACACTCAGCAATGCAGGTCAGCCCGCCAGTGTGGTTTTTTTTTTAATATCTTTTATTTTATTTGTAACAACCATGCAGACAGATTTCCATCCATACAATAGGAAATAGTCTCAAATATTCTTAGATCAATAAGCACTGAGATAGGGCAGCACGGTGGCTCAGTGATAAGCTCTAGGCCTTATCTGTGTGGAGTGTGTATGCTCTCCCCGTGTCTGCGTGGGTTTCCTCCAGGTGCTTCGGTTTCCTCCCACACTCCAAAAATATGCTGGAAGGTTATTTGGCTGCTGAATAAATGATACCATCTGTGTGCGAGGATGTATGTGTGTGTTAGGGACCTTAGTATGTAGCTCTAACGGACAGGGACTGATGTGAATGTCTAATGTTCTCTGTAAAGCGCTATAGACAATTTATGGTACTTTATAAATAAGCGATAATGATAATAACTGGGGGAAATAACTATACTGTTCTGACTTTAAGGCTTTTTAAGTAAATTAGGTAAGGCCCAGAACAGGTAAACTAAAACATTGAAGCCAAGTACTCCATGCTGTGAAATTCAGCTTATAGTTCAAAAGGGCCAAATGGTAAAGTCCTTGATTGACAATTTATGGCTGTGAATGATTTAGTCTCATTACTAATGTGTGTTTTCCCAGGCGAGAGCTTTTGGGATGTTTACTGCAGTGGTTCTGCCGAATCAGAAGAAGGGGGGTCCCAAAACTGTGATATAATGGGGCCCGACCACCAAACACGCCACGAATATGTGTTTATGTAAAGGGACATTCATATTTTAATGCCTCAGATGATTGGCAGCACTCAGGTTTAATACATACAAAAAAGACTAAGCTGCGGGTTTGGAAAAGTGGAGAGGTTGCCTGTAGCAACCAATCAGATTTTAACTGACATTCTCTAGTATGTAATAGTTAAATGAGATCTATAATCTGATTGTGGTTGCTATGGGCAACATCTCCACTTTTCCAAACCCGCAGCTTGGTAAATCTGGCCACAAGACTAAAGCTGGGCTCATCATTGATGGTGGTGTAGTGCATTTTACAATGACCAGTTGATTCAGCTAAGATTCCAATAGATGTGATGGCTGACACTTTGGGGCTGATTCAGAGCTGCACTTATACCTTTTCTTTTTTTAGGTGCAAGTGTAGACATGGGCAGTCCCATGTTGAACTGCAAGGGGGGGGGCAATTTTACATTGTGAAACCAAAATTAGAATAGAGAGGTGCAGTTTCTTAGCTCAACTCTATTTTATAGATTAAACATAAAGCTATGCAGTAATAGAGTTCTATGTTCAAAATTAAAGTATTTTCCCTGCATGCAAATGATATCCAATTAATGAGCCCCCCCCTTACTTTTCACAATGGTTTAGCCGAGCTGTACACTTGCACCTGTTTATCCCTTACTCCCAAACTGTGAATCAGCCCCTTTGTTGCTGTTTTGAGCGACCTTCCTTCATTTTTTGCAGCTGTGTCGGCAGATGATAAGCATTAATTGTGCTCAGGATTTTGCTTGATCTTTTTATCACAACACATCGTTATGCTGATAACATCGCAAGATTAGACAGCATGTACCCAGTTGAAGAGGTTTATTTAATAAAACTGCTAAAAAAAATAAAAAAAATCATCCTATAAATTTCTAGCGACCATTTTCTAGAACACGCTTGGGAAATAATATCTAGAAATCTGAAGATTTCCACTTTTTCTCTTTCGAATGTAACCACTGAACAGAGAACTTCACTGATTCATATTTCTCTCTCTCTTCTTTTCCAGTTGAGAACAACCCAAGAACGGGAAACCTTGGCGCTCTAATTAGAGTGTTACTGTCTCGGACTAAAGAACTGCAGATCTCCGCAGAATGTCAGAAGTAAGTGCATGAGATTTCTAATGAGACTAGTGGCACCATACACAATACTTTACACAAGATTAGAAATAAAATAAAAAGTAATAATAACAAATCCGTGGATTTAAGTTCATTACAACCTTCCGAAACTCTATTCTTTATCTTCTGAAAGTGAGCAGCGCGTTTCACCCTCAGCCCCACCACTGCCAAGCAGACGTGGCCTAGACAGTGGTAGCTATAGTATTGACCATCCACCACACAGCCTCTGCTGGTTAAGACGTCTAAGAACTCTCTATAGTCATGGCCAGACCTGTCTTGGAGAAAGTTACTCAATTATTACATGTTATTTCATGTGGAATTGTTAAAAAGCCTTCACATCCATGTAGGCAGATTGTAGCCAATCAACTCGCATGGAATCGAGCACGTGGCAGGCACAAAATGGCTGACCCTGTGTCCATAGTTTATTCACTTCCTTATAACTCAGGACAACACTGAGGAACACAAGAATGAACCACAGCTAGGCTGCCTATGATATCATTAGGAACCTGTAAAATCACAGCCATTACCGGTTTCCACATGTTCCCGTTTGATAAGTTATATTGTCACAGGTGTTGATTCAGCCCACAAAATGGCTGCCTGCACTGTGCAGGTGACGGGTGTTTGTTTGGATGCACAGTGTTGGTAATCCTTCATCCTTTATCCTTGCAGTCAGCTCTTCATCTGGCAGGCCCACAACGCCCTGTTCATCATCTGCAGTCTCCTGAAAGTCTTCATCTGCCACATGCCGGAGGAGGAGCTGCTGCTGCACTTCTCCTATCACAAGAGAGAGCCCGGCGCATACGGTGAGTTACTTACCCGAGGCGGACCCGTAGGGCCAGGGCTGCTGCCTGGGGTCCTGTCTGCAGTAATGCTCTGCTGAGATGTCTGCAGCCGCTGATTATCAGGTCCTGTTGGTGAATGCAATGTGCACGCACTTAATCACAGAATAGACCCTGAAAGATGGAACGATGTTACATTAGGTCCAGCCGGCCCTATTCGGAAAATGATGCTGCCGCCAGCTGAATGGCGACTGTATCACTGTTCAATCGAGACATAGAGGGCTGCTATTGGGATTAGGAATCCATTTCCCCGTCCCTAATAGCGACAGGCTGCAGCTGGTAAATTAGGGTTAATCTGACGTAGGTATAAGGGTAAGGCTAGGGTTTAAGGATTAGACTGCATTTCATAGTCTGTTAGGTTAAGCTGTGGGACATGAAGGGTTAGGCTGTGGGACATGGAGGGTTAGGGTTAGGCTGTGGAGCATGAAGGGTTAGGGTTAGGCTGTGGGGCATGGAGGGTTAGGGTTAGGCTGGGGGACATGGAGGGTTAGGGTTAGGCAGCAGGACATAGAGGGTTAAGGTTAGGCTGTGGGGCATAGAGAGTTATGCTTAGGGCTGAAGAAAGGGTTAGGTTAGGGTTAGGCTGCGGGAAACGGAGGGTTATGGTTAGGAAAGGGTTAAGGGTAGGGTTAGCTAGAGCCACTTACCTTTCAGTGAATGAATCTTCGCGACTCCAGGCTTTGTATCACCGTCACTCTCTACAATGGGCAGCCGGCATTTGCCAGCGGTCTACATTCAGCTGCCGTACGATGGTCTTTCGGAAAACAATACCATTGTGTCGGTGTTTCACATCCAGAGCAGAGGAGGACTGTAACCAGGTGCAGGAGGGAGAGGGGTATGTGGTGCAGTGACTAGCCCCGGAAGGAAAGCATGCTTTATAGTAAGTGAGCTGTTATGTTGAGGACAGCGCTAAATCTGCATTGTGGCAGGTTTAGAGGAAATGCATGAAACATGAATTCACTGAAAGCGTAGTAGATAAATGCAGCAGCCACCATTAGAGGCGGGAGAGGCTAAGACAGCAGATCAGCTTAAACATGCTTGGTCTTTATGGATTAAATAGAATCTACGGTCATTATTGGTTTAAATAAATAAAAAATGGTCAGATTTCAAAGATCGAGTGGTGCTTATCCACAGAATTCTATATTAAGACTATCTGTATGGGCCATGCTCAAAATTGTTCAGCAAAGGAACTTAACTGATGTAGTTCTCTGACTTGCCTGAAGGTGGCACCGAAAGCACTGCATTACATTGTGGTTATATATTGTAGGTAAATATTATGCACCCTTCAGATTCATGCTATAGGCAATTTAATTGACTGCTGACAATATGAATTCTGGTGTGGCAAAGAGTAAATGTTTTAAGTACCAATGGACACAGGGGCTGATTGGTTCTCTACTTCTCTAGTTCAATGAAAATGATGTATAATTTCCCAGAAGCCTCTTCTCCTTGTGAGTGTGATATTTGTGCATTGTACATAGCACTGTCTGGACGTTGACAGAGCTCCTTTTTCCATAGCACCTGTAATATGTAAAGCAAAACGTTATATAGTGTGTTTCCAGCCCATACACAATTCATGTGATAGCCGCACAGACTTAATTATTTACAGATGCACCACCTACCTCAATGACATTACATGACTAGACCAAATCTTCTGCCCCATCTTACTTGATTTCTACACCAATTTAACGTCACTTGTTAATTATTAATTATAAGCCATAAACCCAAGAAAACCCTTTGCTCATATTTTCATTCAAGGACTTTGGGAATAAGTGCTAAAGGGCTGTCTGGTAGTATCAAAGTATATAGCACTTTGGGACTTTTCATTGTTTCTGGTGCTCAGCAGCCATTTTGAGGTACTCAGCAGCCATTTTGAGGTACTCAGCAGCCATTTTATGATAACATTTACTCCAGACTCAGGTATTTTGGATCATAAGCCTGGTACACAAATGGCACAATTTCGCTGGCTCCCTACAAAACAAGCCAGGAAAATCATGTATCATATGTACACACTACTCAATCCTCGGGTCACTTTGCAAACCGACCAATATGATTATTGGCTGATTGGGCCCGGTCATTGTATAATGTGCACCCCACTTTATTCTATGGTCTATTAGAATATTGGGGTTCATTGTTTCAGAAGCCAATTCATTTCTCAGTAAGTGAAGTGTGGAGTAAAAACACGTAAATACACGGGTGCAAACTCCAACCCCTCACAGATAGAGCTGTGCTGGGAATCGAACCCCTGACCCCCCCGGTGCTCTAAGCCAGGAATGCTGTGCACCGGTCTTTAAATAGGCCTGCTTGTTTATTGTGCCGATAACCCCTTCCTCGTGCTCTGATCATGCTATGCATATATTGTAATGGACTCTCTGCAGACGATAATCTCCCCGCTGCCTCCTGCGTTTCCTCTTTCTGTTTTGCTGGCGGCTCAGGGAGCCTGAAGTCTTCTGTAAACTCCTAGAAGGAGATAATCTTCTGTTACTTAGCACAGACCCAGGCTCCAGGCATCTTCTCGCACTGTTTACCTTGGGAGGGCTCCGTGCCCCGCATCTTGTCAGGAATCAGGGTGACCTTAGCTGGCCGTATCTGCAGAGGAAATCCACGGAGAGTTTAGGGCGCCTTTATTGTGGAGAATACAATACACACTCTGCAATAATAAGTATATTTCAAATCCTTCACTTACCACTCGGTCTGATTGAATGATTGCATTTTTGTGAATCATAATGTGAATGCTTTCCTGTCTGCTTCCACCCCTCCTCTGGACATTTAGATAAATGGTTGCCTTCCCACTTGGCGTTTATTCAGAAAAAAAGACCCTTGAAAGGTATTCATAGAAAAAAGCTCTCTCTGTGTTAATACATATATGTTTTTCACCCTCCATCCCTCCCATCGTGTCTCCTAATTTGTTTACAAGCATTTCATGGTCTGGGGATGAACGGTGGACAGGCCATGATCAGAACTGGTCAGCAATTTAGCAACTGTGAAGAATCTTGTAAGGACATTTATCTCTTAGACGCATCCATTGCAGAAGCTTTGTCATGTCATGCCATCATCCATACTAGCACCAAAAACATGCCAGTAGGTTAATTGCCTGCTTACTAAACATCACCCATTAAGCTAGATACACATTGGGGAGATTCTGTAATGATCCGACACCGTTACAGAGATCACTCCAGATTCTGCAGCTGATCTTTGTACTCTCCAGATGGAAACCTTTCTCTGCAGACAGGACACTATGCAGAAAGAAGCGGAGCCCGGGCATCTGTCTGCGTTGTAATCGTTTCAGATGGGGTGTGGATCCCCGTAGCGATTGGCCCTATTTCGATAGGACCATTCGCTCCCAGCCAGTTCCGAACTGGTTGGGATATTCATTGCTTATTCCTCCATGAGGCATAGCAATCGATCCCCGGAACGGTAACAACCCCACTCCCTAACCCTAAGTCCCCGGAGAGAGTTACTCACCTCTCCGGTGGTCTGGTCCGGCGCCTGTGGTTTTCCGGAAAAAAATAATTCTGCGACACTTCATATTCAAAATAGGGACAGCCGAAAAGCAACTTTTCGGCTTACACTTGATGCAGCGTTGAGAGATGGAGGCCCTTTCCTTCGATCGTATGGACATATGACACATGGACCCTAATTTAAAACTTCTACGCCTACTTAACTTTAAAATAGAGCCGCCGCAAAGTCTATATATTGCAGAGGTTGCTTAGCGCTCCCTCACTGTAGTATTACCATATTATTTCCCCTTACACATAACGGAATCGTTTTGCCCACCCCACCCCTTCCCGCTTTTCAAAATGGACGGATCAGTTCTTGGGTAAGCTGTCCCCGCTACGATTGGCTGCTTTTAGAACTAAAGACAGCTGAAAGTTCCTTTTTGGCTGTCTCTGTTTCGAATGTAGAGCCTTTTTTATGAATTGGTGAGTGTGCCGGCATACTCACCCATTCTTTTTTACAGGACCCTCCGCAGACCCGCTGCTTACAGCTCCAGAGAGGTGAGTAACTTCTCCAGGAACTTTTAGTCTTAGGAGGGGGGAAGTATTAGGCTCTTAGGAAGGGAGGGTTAGGGTTAAGGGGAGGGATTAGGGTTAGGTTATACAGAAGGGAGTATTCGGGTCAGGCTACGAGGAAGGGAGTATTCGGGTCAGGCTACGAGGAAGGGAGGGTTAGGGTCAGGCTACGGGGAAGGGAGGGTTAGGGTAATGGAAGGTGAGGGCTAGGGTTAGAATTAGGGGAAGGGTTAAGGTTAATTTTTAACCTTGCCTTTCGGAGCACTGTGTTTTGTTATGACGTAAGCAATTGATATCCCTGCTAGTTCGAAACTGTCTGGGAGAGAACGGCCCTATCGAAATAGTTCTTAGCGGGGACCCACACCCAATTCTTGGAATATGGTCCTCGTGTCAGCGTTATTAGCGGAAAGCAGGCGTTTTACAATCCCAGCGATCTGAATACGTTCCACCCTCCCTGGTTAGAATTATTGGAAGAGAAATAAAATTGCGCCTTTTAGTTCCCTCGCAGCCGCAACCACAGATGTGTACACAGAGAAGTGTTACTTCCAGCAAGTGCGTGCGGATTATCTGTTTGGCCGCGTCTGGCAACGCGGAAGGTTTTTGTCTGGTCATGTCGGCACGTAGGCCGCTCTCCTCACCTCCCCGTTACGCACGCCCCACACACATAACTCCTGGTTTGTATTGCCCGCGTGCAATGAATGGGAGCCGGACGCGCTTTTCACACTCTCTCCGTGTTTAAAATAACAGGGCCCAGGAGCTTGTTAGAGCCATTGAAGAATTAGGAGCGTTCGGAAAGCCCCCCCGTTACTGCATCCTGGTATTTTCCTTACCTCCCTCTCGCTCCTGAGGGAGCTTCCACGCTCTTAATTCCTCTTCACTTTTTGACAGCAGGAAAATGCTGATGCAGCGAGGGGAGGAAGCGACTTATAAAATCGCTGTGAAGAAGGCACAGGGGGATCAGCCTGCCAACTCCCCGCCACAAAAATGCTTGGGCAAACAAGCCAAGGATGTCACCCGAGGTCAGGTCCGGCAGAAAGCGTTACCAGGCTGAATCCTAAAGAGACAGGGATGCGTCAGGCACAAGGTGCCCGTCTGAATAGCCCATTTGTTCCAGGGAACAAGCTGATCTCTTGTTGAGTAGCTGACATCTCACACGCTAATGGAACAGTTACTGAAGGGAAGTGTTTGTAAGCGCATCAACGCCCCTGTTATTACAACGCGGAGATTGTCATGTTAATTCCAGGGTAAATCCAGGTCTTTTCTGATGAGACGGCGAAGCTCTCGCTTACCGCTTCGGCGCTGTCTCTATTGATCCGTCTGAGATGAACGTAGGTTTCATTTCTCACATGGGTTCAGGAAAGCTCCGATGGAGATTCCGGGCTGTATTCACGTGGAGTCGCGTGCGTATTTTTAGGCACGGTTTAACGGCGCGAGTTACATAGATTATACGCACGTAAGCGCTTAAGGCACGGACATGTGACTCGCGCTTGGGGATAGATGTACGGAGGGGCGGGGTTGAAATACATACCAGAAAAGTTACGTGAAAGAGGGCGGGGGAGGTATATAAATGAGTCTTTGAGGGCGCGGTTACATAGAATCGCAGGTACGGCATACATAGACACACGTGAGTACACATGTAAAGTTACAGGTGGTCTATGGAGGGGTATGTCTACGATTGCACGGCCGTTAGAGGGAGTGTCAGGGGTGCTGGTGGGTGTGGCCTTGCTACGTGCATGCGTATAATTGCGGATCTGTGAATACGGCCCTCCATCCTTAGGGCTACACAGAATCATTATGACCGGGTCCAGAGGTCGCAAATGAGAGGAAATCCGGTGGAACGCTACAGCCGGGTAGAAGCATATGGGATGTCAGGGGAGGGCGTGTCCATGTGCTGGGTGCACACCTGTAGACGCATACATGAGATGTGATGGCTGTTACGGTGTCACCGAGGATTGCGAGTCCCGCTGAGCGTGCTGATTCGTGTGTACACATAGTGGCGGATACAGAGGTGAGCGTCTGCCAGCTGATGTGACGTTTCTCTGTGCGATTTTCTACCGCATACGCTCAGGACTGCGCTGTCACGGGTGATGCTGATGCGAACGCCACTCGAGCTGCTCCGGCTTGCATTCTGAGGGGCGCTTTGAGGGAGGGAAGGGGTGGAGGGGCGTAGCCAATGCACAGTAAGGGGCGGGGCCCAAGCAAGAGCCAAACACAGATGTAACAAAGGAGAAGTCCAATGTCAGACCATTCAGTTAGGATGTGCACACACACACATCACCAGCAGATCTGAGATCATCATGTCTCCTAACCATTTGCTGAAGCAATTGTGACCCCATACACACTGTACAGAAAGTTACCCACTACGGAATCAGGTCAAGTACCTGCAGATCATCTGTACTCAGTGCGGAAATGCGCACTCCAGAAAATCCGATCGCAACTGTGGTCCAAAAGATTTATTCCGGAAGGGAGAGGTTTATTATAAAAGTACTACTGACACCAGCAGCACGCACAAGGTAGTACTAACGCAAACTTCAATACAAAAGCTCTGGCCTTCAGGGCTTCAATGCGGTCTTCAAGATCAAAGGAATGATGACATCACAGGTAGAAGGTCTTCTGTCATCTGGATCTGTCATCTTCAGGTCCTCTCGCGTTCCCTGTAATTCATAGGATCCTCACAGTTCTATTATCCTTTGTCCGGAGGGTAATCAGCACCGTAATGTACAGGCGTTCTAGCCTAGATCACAGGGTCAGCTCACCGAACTAAGCATGCCCATATAACATGATAAATGATCTGTATCTATAACGTTATAGGCGAACCTTTATTGAAGCAGAACATTAATAGTACCACATGATAAGCCCCACTATCAGTCTTAAAACTGATTGGAACCTCATGTGAATAACACATATATTTAGTGACTTGAAAAGGCATTTTATGTATTAATCATACATTGCGCCCGCATGGAAATTATTATTGAGCATAAACATAAGGTGAAAAATCCCGCGAACGCACGCTATAACATGATCCCGCGCTTGGAGGTTCTTTGTTCTTACCCATACACAGATTATACTATGTTGTCTT
Source organism: Limnodynastes dumerilii (assembly GCA_011038615.1). Taxonomy (NCBI): domain Eukaryota; kingdom Metazoa; phylum Chordata; class Amphibia; order Anura; family Limnodynastidae; genus Limnodynastes; species Limnodynastes dumerilii. The sequence continues at coordinate 43,462 of WWET01003350.1, forward strand.
TTAATATTTATTGTTTACAATCTATGTGAATAAATATATATATATAGGTTTTTTTGTTTGTCTGTTTTTACGTGTTTTTGCCATGATTTTGATGTGTGTTTTCTACTTATGTTATTCAGCCCCCAAGATGTTTTTATTAAATATGCCTTCTGGTTGTAAGTACAGCGACTGCCTCCTTTCCCAGTCCCCTGAGTCCCACCAGACAGTGGTTCAAGTAGCACCGCTTGAGAACCCCTGCTCTAGATTATTAGCTGCTGATAATGGTCTCTGGATTCATAGACTGCATATTATGGCTCATTACTGGTGGTGTTGCCATGTTATGACCCCATTATTCTTTTTCCGTTGCAGATTCGGACATAGAAGACCTTTTTGAAGAATTGCTGTTTTGTCTCATCCATCTTATAGTGGAAGTTCCTCTCTTGTGAGTATTCTGACTCCTATATTTTACACAATATGATGATGATGATGATGAAGTCAGAGGTGAGCTCTGTGATTGGAGGTTGCACCAATTTTTTGTGTCCTTTGTAAGCGGCATTATGGTCAGTATGTGAATGTGCTCGGAGGTCTCCAGGTCTACCAGAGAGGAGGCTACAATGGTTTACACAGTGACTGCCTTACAGTACAGAGGTCACGTGTTTGATTCCAGCCATTACCCTGTCTATGTGGTGTTATATTCTCATCGGGCTGCAGCGGTTTCCTCCTCACGGTCTTCAGTCCGGAGGTGTCTGTGTGCTCTGTAAGTTGTAGTTTGCCGCTTTGATGATCTGTCTTTTGACAGATCGCTTTGTGGCACTACAGAGACAACTGCCGCCATTTTTCAGCGGTTCTTCGCAAGACGGTGTTGCTCACCGACTGCTTTCTCTACAAAGACACCAACGGCGACAGGTAAGTTCACCCTAACCCTAAATATCCTCTATCTGCAGCCTAACCTTAACCCTCCCCTAACAGTAACCCTCCCCTCACCGTAACCTTAACCCTCCCCTCACCGTAACCGTAACCCTCACCGTAACCGTAACCCTCACCCTCCCCTCACCGTAACCCTCCCCTCACCGTAACCGTAACCCTCCCTTAACCATCGTCATCCTGCTGCCTCACCATAACCTTCCCTGTCATGCAACCTAACCAGAACGGGCACTTTGTGAAAGTAGAGCGCTGGACACTCAACCTATTCCGGGACTAACCTATTCTTTATTACAGAGCTGCCAGCACTGATTCACTGGCGTTGCTGAAGCGGCATCTACCCCCTCTCCTCCGGCCCCAGTAGCAGTCCCCACCTCTGCACTCGCGGTAGTTACTCCACCTCTCCTCTGGCCCCAGTAGCAGTCCCCACCTCTGCACTCGCGGTAGTTACTCCACCTCTCCTCTGGCCCCAGTAGCAGTCCCCACCTCTGCACTCGCGGTAGTTACTCCACCTCTCCTCTGGCCCCAGTAGCAGTCCCCACCTCTGCACTCGCGGTAGTTACTCCACCTCTCCTCTGGCCCCAGTAGCAGTCCCCACCTCTGCACTCGCGGTAGTTACTCCACCTCTCCTCTGGCCCCAGTAGCAGTCCCCACCTCTGCACTCGCGGTAGTTACTCCACCTCTCCTCTGGCCCCAGTAGCAGTCCCCACCTCTGCACTCGCGGTAGTTACTCCACCTCTCCTCTGGCCCCAGTAGCAGTCCCCACCTCTGCACTCGCGGTAGTTACTCCACCTCTCCTCTGGCCCCAGTAGCAGTCCCCACCTCTGCACTCGCGGTAGTTACTCCACCTCTCCTCTGGCCCCAGTAGCAGTCCCCACCTCTGCACTCGCGGTAGTTACTCCACCTCTCCTCTGGCCCCAGTAGCAGTCCCCACCTCTGCACTCGCGGTAGTTACTCCACCTCTCCTCTGGCCCCAGTAGCAGTCCCCACCTCTGCACTCGCGGTAGTTACTCCACCTCTCCTCTGGCCCCAGTAGCAGTCCCCACCTCTGCACTCGCGGTAGTTACTCCACCTCTCCTCTGGCCCCAGTAGCAGTCCCCACCTCTGCACTCGCGGTAGTTACTCCACCTCTCCTCTGGCCCCAGTAGCAGTCCCCACCTCTGCACTCGCGGTAGTTACTCCACCTCTCCTCTGGCCCCAGTAGCAGTCCCCACCTCTGCACTCGCGGTAGTTACTCCACCTCTCCTCTGGCCCCAGTAGCAGTCCCCACCTCTGCACTCGCGGTAGTTACTCCACCTCTCCTCTGGCCCCAGTAGCAGTCCCCACCTCTGCACTCGCGGTAGTTACTCCACCTCTCCTCTGGCCCCAGTAGCAGTCCCCACCTCTGCACTCGCGGTAGTTACTCCACCTCTCCTCTGGCCCCAGTAGCAGTCCCCACCTCTGCACTCGCGGTAGTTACTCCACCTCTCCTCTGGCCCCAGTAGCAGTCCCCACCTCTGCACTCGCGGTAGTTACTCCACCTCTCCTCTGGCCCCAGTAGCAGTCCCCACCTCTGCACTCGCGGTAGTTACTCCACCTCTCCTCTGGCCCCAGTAGCAGTCCCCACCTCTGCACTCGCGGTAGTTACTCCACCTCTCCTCTGGCCCCAGTAGCAGTCCCCACCTCTGCACTCGCGGTAGTTACTCCACCTCTCCTCTGGCCCCAGTAGCAGTCCCCACCTCTGCACTCGCGGTAGTTACTCCACCTCTCCTCTGGCCCCAGTAGCAGTCCCCACCTCTGCACTCGCGGTAGTTACTCCACCTCTCCTCTGGCCCCAGTAGCAGTCCCCACCTCTGCACTCGCGGTAGTTACTCCACCTCTCCTCTGGCCCCAGTAGCAGTCCCCACCTCTGCACTCGCGGTAGTTACTCCACCTCTCCTCTGGCCCCAGTAGCAGTCCCCACCTCTGCACTCGCGGTAGTTACTCCACCTCTCCTCTGGCCCCAGTAGCAGTCCCCACCTCTGCACTCGCGGTAGTTACTCCACCTCTCCTCTGGCCCCAGTAGCAGTCCCCACCTCTGCACTCGCGGTAGTTACTCCACCTCTCCTCTGGCCCCAGTAGCAGTCCCCACCTCTGCACTCGCGGTAGTTACTCCACCTCTCCTCTGGCCCCAGTAGCAGTCCCCACCTCTGCACTCGCGGTAGTTACTCCACCTCTCCTCTGGCCCCAGTAGCAGTCCCCACCTCTGCACTCGCGGTAGTTACTCCACCTCTCCTCTGGCCCCAGTAGCAGTCCCCACCTCTGCACTCGCGGTAGTTACTCCACCTCTCCTCTGGCCCCAGTAGCAGTCCCCACCTCTGCACTCGCGGTAGTTACTCCACCTCTCCTCTGGCCCCAGTAGCAGTCCCCACCTCTGCACTCGCGGTAGTTACTCCACCTCTCCTCTGGCCCCAGTAGCAGTCCCCACCTCTGCACTCGCGGTAGTTACTCCACCTCTCCTCTGGCCCCAGTAGCAGTCCCCACCTCTGCACTCGCGGTAGTTACTCCACCTCTCCTCTGGCCCCAGTAGCAGTCCCCACCTCTGCACTCGCGGTAGTTACTCCACCTCTCCTCTGGCCCCAGTAGCAGTCCCCACCTCTGCACTCGCGGTAGTTACTCCACCTCTCCTCTGGCCCCAGTAGCAGTCCCCACCTCTGCACTCGCGGTAGTTACTCCACCTCTCCTCTGGCCCCAGTAGCAGTCCCCACCTCTGCACTCGCGGTAGTTACTCCACCTCTCCTCTGGCCCCAGTAGCAGTCCCCACCTCTGCACTCGCGGTAGTTACTCCACCTCTCCTCTGGCCCCAGTAGCAGTCCCCACCTCTGCACTCGCGGTAGTTACTCCACCTCTCCTCTGGCCCCAGTAGCAGTCCCCACCTCTGCACTCGCGGTAGTTACTCCACCTCTCCTCTGGCCCCAGTAGCAGTCCCCACCTCTGCACTCGCGGTAGTTACTCCACCTCTCCTCTGGCCCCAGTAGCAGTCCCCACCTCTGCACTCGCGGTAGTTACTCCACCTCTCCTCTGGCCCCAGTAGCAGTCCCCACCTCTGCACTCGCGGTAGTTACTCCACCTCTCCTCTGGCCCCAGTAGCAGTCCCCACCTCTGCACTCGCGGTAGTTACTCCACCTCTCCTCTGGCCCCAGTAGCAGTCCCCACCTCTGCACTCGCGGTAGTTACTCCACCTCTCCTCTGGCCCCAGTAGCAGTCCCCACCTCTGCACTCGCGGTAGTTACTCCACCTCTCCTCTGGCCCCAGTAGCAGTCCCCACCTCTGCACTCGCGGTAGTTACTCCACCTCTCCTCTGGCCCCAGTAGCAGTCCCCACCTCTGCACTCGCGGTAGTTACTCCACCTCTCCTCTGGCCCCAGTAGCAGTCCCCACCTCTGCACTCGCGGTAGTTACTCCACCTCTCCTCTGGCCCCAGTAGCAGTCCCCACCTCTGCACTCGCGGTAGTTACTCCACCTCTCCTCTGGCCCCAGTAGCAGTCCCCACCTCTGCACTCGCGGTAGTTACTCCACCTCTCCTCTGGCCCCAGTAGCAGTCCCCACCTCTGCACTCGCGGTAGTTACTCCACCTCTCCTCTGGCCCCAGTAGCAGTCCCCACCTCTGCACTCGCGGTAGTTACTCCACCTCTCCTCTGGCCCCAGTAGCAGTCCCCACCTCTGCACTCGCGGTAGTTACTCCACCTCTCCTCTGGCCCCAGTAGCAGTCCCCACCTCTGCACTCGCGGTAGTTACTCCACCTCTCCTCTGGCCCCAGTAGCAGTCCCCACCTCTGCACTCGCGGTAGTTACTCCACCTCTCCTCTGGCCCCAGTAGCAGTCCCCACCTCTGCACTCGCGGTAGTTACTCCACCTCTCCTCTGGCCCCAGTAGCAGTCCCCACCTCTGCACTCGCGGTAGTTACTCCACCTCTCCTCTGGCCCCAGTAGCAGTCCCCACCTCTGCACTCGCGGTAGTTACTCCACCTCTCCTCTGGCCCCAGTAGGGACCATTGACTGTAATGGCCGCCCTCTCTGCCCCCCCGCGTGTGTGCGTGTTTGGAGGACCCAAAGAGGATCTTGAGCCTGATGCAGACCCACGCTCATGTGCGTACCGTATTTACGCCAGTGTACCCACGATGCACTCCCTTCGGTCGTACTTAGTTTTGCCGTCTTACGCCCAGCAAACCCCACCCTAACTTTACTGATCGGAACCGCGGGCGTCCGTGAGCTCAATGCGTAGTTACGATGTTTAGCACGCCCATACTGTACGATTTAAATGCCTCACCCCGCCCTCGGTGCGTATTTCCGAAAATCGTATGGCAGACACGCTCCCTCAACCGTCATTACGAAGGTGTCACGCTCAAGGCCCATACGCTCAGAATTTGTAGTAGGTAGAAATGGCCTTTTTTACGCTTACGACCATCGTTAAAACGCACTCGAGCGTAGGTCTGGATCAGGCCCCTTGTGTGCTCAATGCAGTCACTTTATCCCTAGGACTCCCTGTTTGACCAGTCCCTTGCTGTAGACACTGTTATGGCACATCTGGTCTCCTGTTATTCCATGCTGCAGGCTTGTATTCCGTGTTTGCTTGTCCCTAGAGAATTAGGGCAGGAGTCACAACGCCGCCATTTTTTACATGCGTGCCTCGTTTTGCGATTCTAGCTACTACGCATGCGTGGTAGCTATTGTACGCTATCTACGTAACGAAACGCTACGTAGATAGCGTAAAATAGTTACCACTCGTGTAGTAGCTAGAATCGCAAAATGAGGCACGTATGTAAAAAATGGCGGTGTTGTGAATTCAGCCCCTAGTTTTTTGGTCTGTACCGGGCCTGGCTAACCTGTGGCTTTCCAGGTGCCGTGAAACTACAAGTCCCAGCATGCATTCACTGCATAGGCAATAGCTGATATCTGACAAAGCTTGCTGGGAGCTGTAGTTTTACAGTACCTGGAGAGCGTGCATGGTTTGGTCTATTCTGACATTTCTCAGTCGTTATGGAGTATAAGTTACCCGCTATGGAATCGGGTCACATATCTCTGGATGAGAGCTCCTGGTCTGTACTGTTCTAGAACAATCTGTACAACAGAAATCACCGTACCTTAACCAATAGGCAGGTGATGGTGATTTTGGAGCTGACCCAGGATCTAGGAGGAATTGCACAACAAGGTGCAAATTTTCAGCTGTACCAACCATATTGCAATGTGAGGCAGGGGCATAACTACAGGCGGTGCAAGGGGCCCGGAGGAGAGGGGGGCCGTGGCAGCCGCTCCTCCTGCGCTGTAAGCGAGCTGTCAAAGGCTGACGACTTAAAACCGCGCTCGGCGCTCCATGTTTGTATGTATAGCATTGTAGCGCTCAGCACTCACACAGCCGAGCGCTGTTTTAAGCTGTCAGCCTCCCACAGATTCTATCAGGCAGTGGTGGTCCTTCCTAGCTCCACCCCTCCAGACTCCACCCAGTCCCTCCCATGCAGACTCATGCCCCGCCTCCTTGCTGTGGGGTCCCAATCTTTCACCTTCCGCCCCTGATGCGAGGGGTACAAGGTTATTTAATGTGTATGCATGCAGTTCAAATACTGGCTGCTTTCACTTATTGCACAGAAATACGGAACATCTTTACTTTGAAACTGTAATTTAGAGTTGAACTTCAAATCATCACTCGTTACGTTTGTCGCCCCCTGCAGTTCAGCGTGGTTTTGGTCAGGTGCAGGTTTGCTTCTTTATATGGCTGATACCTCCAACTCTCCCCTTGTGAAACTACAACTCCCAGCATGCTTTGACTGCACAGGCATAGCTGATATAAGCATGCTGGGAGTCGTAGTTCCACAACACCCTGCGACACAATGACTGCCTCCATTCTGTTGAAATAGAAAGGAGAACCCTCACTCGCATACATCAGTTGCACGGTGCTATTTGTTTTTGTTGCCGGCGTCAGTGAACCCGGTGACATTTACCGCTGAGTTCTCGCCCTCTCCCCTCGTGCTTATTGTCCTCTGGACAGGAGGTCAAAATACTAGGAAGCAGTCGGTGGTATATTTCCTGTCTCTGATTGAAGTATATTGTGCAGGAGACAATGTATGTGCTCTGCCATTGACCACAGGGTTCCTGCCGTCCAATACACGTTTCCTTCCCATTCACTTTTTCCTCAGGCCTTTAAATAGAAGGAATAATGAGAATTGTCCTGTCTCTCTGCTTTCTCTTTTATCCGGGTAGCCATTAAAGGAGCCACGATGGAAGGTGGATTTCATTCAGTAACAATAAAAAAAAAGTTAAGAATGAGAAGTAAGAATGGATCATATTCAAGGATCTGATGGAGCATCCCTGCAGCATTCACATACCAGCATAGGGGGCGCTGTATTCACGTATCTGCGTAGGGGGCGCTATATTCATGTACCTGCGTAGGGGGCGCTATATTCACGTATCTGCGTAGGGGGCGCTGCATTCACGTATCTGTGTATGGGGAGCTGTATTCACATACCTGTGTATGGGGGCGCTGTATTCACGTACCTGTGATGGGGGCGCTGTATTCGCGTACCTGTGTAGGGGGCGCTGTATTCATGTACCTGTGTAGGGGGCGCTGTATTCATGTACCTGTGTAGGGGGCGCTGTATTCATGTACCTGTGTAGGGGGCGCTGTATTCACGCACCTGTGTCGGGGGCGCTGTATTCACGCACCTGTGTAGGGGGCGCTGTATTCACGCACCTGTGTAGGGGGCGCTGTATTCACGCACCTGTGTAGGGGGCGCTGTATTCACGCACCTGTGTAGGGGGCGCTGTATTCACGCACCTGTGTAGGGGGCGCTGTATTCACGCACCTGTGTAGGGGGCGCTGTATTCACGCACCTGTGTAGGGGGCGCTGTATTCACGCACCTGTGTAGGGGGCGCTGTATTCACGCACCTGTGTAGGGGGCGCTGTATTCACGCACCTGTGTAGGGGGCGCTGTATTCACGCACCTGTGTAGGGGGCGCTGTATTCACGCACCTGTGTAGGGGGCGCTGTATTCACGCACCTGTGTAGGGGGCGCTGTATTCACGCACCTGTGTAGGGGGCGCTGTATTCACGCACCTGTGTAGGGGGCGCTGTATTCACGCACCTGTGTAGGGGGCGCTGTATTCACGCACCTGTGTAGGGGGCGCTGTATTCACGCACCTGTGTAGGGGGCGCTGTATTCACGCACCTGTGTAGGGGGCGCTGTATTCACGCACCTGTGTAGGGGGCGCTGTATTCACGCACCTGTGTAGGGGGCGCTGTATTCACGCACCTGTGTAGGGGGCGCTGTATTCACGCACCTGTGTAGGGGGCGCTGTATTCACGCACCTGTGTAGGGGGCGCTGTATTCACGCACCTGTGTAGGGGGCGCTGTATTCACGCACCTGTGTAGGGGGCGCTGTATTCACGCACCTGTGTAGGGGGCGCTGTATTCACTTACCTGTGTAGGGGGCGCTGTATTCGCGAACCTGTGTAGGGGGCGCTGTATTCGCGTACCTGTGTAGGGGGCGCTGTATTCACGCACCTGTGTAGGGGGCGCTGTATTCACGCACCTGTGTAGGGGGCGCTGTATTCACTTACCTGTGTAGGGGGCGCTGTATTCACGCACCTGTGTAGGGGGCGCTGTATTCACGCACCTGTGTAGGGGGCGCTGTATTCACGCACCTGTGTAGGGGGCGCTGTATTCACGCACCTGTGTAGGGGGCGCTGTATTCACGCACCTGTGTAGGGGGCGCTGTATTCACGCACCTGTGTAGGGGGCGCTGTATTCACATATCTCTGTGGGAGGCGCTGTGGCAAGACACATCAGCCGCGAGGGTGTCAGACTTGGCGCCGTAGCAAGGAGGCGGGGCCCGAGTCTGGATAGATGGGACTGGGCGGAGTCAAACTGGACAGGGGGCGGAGCTGAATTGGACCACTGCCTGATAGAAGCTGTTAGAGGCTGAACGCTTAAAACAGTGCTCAGCGCTCCGGACCTGATTCACAGATAAGAGTGAGTTAGGTGCAGGCGCTCATCCAGCCCCTGATTTTAGGTACCTTATGGCGAGGGCTTATATCTCCGCGCTATGTCCGTACGGACATTGCCTCTCTCCGCCTCCCCCCGCCCTCCCCGGGAACTTATCTGTTGCGACTGAACGTACCGAAAACTGACAGCAGTCGTCATTTCATTATCAGGATGTGATCTGGTGAAATACAGATCATCGGTACAGCGAACCTATAGCCATATAGGTAGAAACATAGAAAGTGACGGCAGATAAGAGCCACACGGCCCATCCATTCTGCCCATTTGTTTATTTAAAACTATACTGACCCCAGACCCTATTTTACCATCAGTTTAGTGTAAGGTGGAGGCTGGAAATGTTCCTGGCTCTTTAAGCGGAAATGCCCAGGCTAAGGCTCGCAGCTTTCAGCATGACCTGTGACGACAAAGTCATCGACAAAGCTCAGACAGCGCTCGTGTGACTTTCCAGATTCTCTCCTCTTCATGTGCCATGTCACTGTGGTTGCCATGAACCCCCAAATCATTAGGAGCTTAGTATCATTAGTAGGTTAGAAAACAATCTCACAAGCGTGTGGTATCTGTTGCTATTATTGTTCCATATTTTCTCAGCTGGCCGGGACAGCGATGAGTAAACATCCATTTTCCAGGAAAAGATCTGGCACCGGTCGGATCTTTCGCTGCATGAAGATGCCAGAACCACAATCTACTACGTTCTTGTTGTGTTTCCGTAAACGCAGGAAGCCGAGCGCTGACAACCGTCCCTTCTCACGCTCCTGTTACACGATGCACACAAACCTGGAAACAAGAGCTTTATAACTTGGCAGACTCGGCCTCCATTGCTGACGTTAGCGGCTAATTAAATCTCACGCACTGGCTGGGAAATGGCGATATCACCCTTGCTTGTATTAGGTTTGTATGATACAGGCAGGGCTGGAGGAACTGGTGGGAGGCAGAGGCCCCATGATTTTTGTTGGGGGGGCAAAGACTGTGTTTTACCCCCCCCCCCCATGAACTTCTGCACAAAGGTGAATGAGGATGAATGAAGAGAAAATGGGGATGAAGAAATAATTGTTTTATTTGAACTCGTCGACTGTTACTTCTGTTTTCCAAAAATAAAGTTGTCTTCCGCCTTGTTCTGTACATTTTCTTCTTGCAAACGCGTTTTCTTTCTTAGAATCCGCGCTCATTATTCTATCACAATTTGCGGTAAGAAGACGCAGACGCAGGAGACCGGGAAGCGATACTTCCCAGTGACTGTTCTTATGAGTTGAACGACAATTCGGTTTGGAGGTGGCTTCATCTGGATCAACTTCAATGATAAAGATAGCGAGCGTGATTCACGCTTAAGAAAATGCTGCTTTTTAGGAGCGTTTATCTAGGAAGGGATACACTGCGCAGGCGAAGTACCTTAATATACGCAATTTACGCGGGACTTAAGAATGACACGGCTCTGAGTCACCATTATGAATCTATTTCTTCTCGGTTGTAGTGACTTAGGAAGAAAGGGGCGTGCCAGGAAAACTTAAGAAGGAAGATAAGCGGTTACGCTCTCCGGTACGAGAGTCTAATTGCCGAAAACGGGACTTCCAAAAGTTTCTGTCCCATTTTCGAATACTTACCGCTTTCTACTTTTTTTTTGGGAATGGGTGATGGGTGATGGGTGAGTGCCGTTCAGCATACATTACCCATTCACTTTCACAATTACCGTTATCCTTCTACCATCTGCGATATCCCTCCGCCGCACCTCCGTCGCTGCTATCGCCAAACCAGGAACAGGTGAGTAACCCTCTGTGCCGGTTAGGGTCAGGCTGCAGGGAAGGAAGGGTTAGGGTCAGGCTGCAGGAGAGGGAAGGTTATGGTCAGGCTGCAGGGAAGGAAGGGTTAGGGTCAGGCTGCGGTAGATGGTGGGTTAGGGTCAGTCTGCGGGGAAGGGAGGGTTAGGTTCAGGCTGCAGGGAAGGGAGGGGTAATGGAAGGGGGAGGGGGGGTTAGGGTTAGAATTAGGGGAAGTGTTCGGATAGTTTTTAGCCTTACCTTTCGGGGATCGATTACTATGCTTCATTGAGGCATAAGCAATCGATATCCCAGCCAGTTCAAAACTAGCTGAGAGAGAATGGCTCTATCGAGGACCCACACTATCTTAGCGAGGACCCCCCCCCATAATTAAGGTATAACCTCAGTTAACCTGCCCTTACAGTAATATACCTCCCTCTTTCCTTGCGTACATGCTGTATGCACTCCGACATCAGAAACACTTCTGGATCTGGAGGGTCAAGATACTTATGGAAGTGCACTGCGTGAATGTGCACTTGCAAGCAGAGAATTACTGTTTTGCATAAGTCTGAATCTGTTATTTGGTTAATTAAAAAAGAATTTACCAAACTTTAGAATCAACAAACATCTGGAAGTATCCGGCATACACTGTGCTGGTCAATTTGCTGAAGACTGTAAAATCAAGTTAAAAATAGAGCAGTGGGATTATGCATATTGTACAGAATAAAAGAAAGCCCTCTTACTTGTGTATATACAGACAATTCAATTACAAACAACTAGGGACCAATATCAATTCTGTCACAACCCGGTGACCTAAAGAAATCACAATTTATACTGCTCTCATAGGCTGAAAAGGAGGACGATGGGGTGGATTACACATTATAGAGTGAGGGGGAGCTATAGTTTCACTATCCATCGTTCCAACTTCATATAACATGATTGCTATTCAACTTGGAACAACTAGTCTGATCCAGACCTGAACACATCCTGCATGCCATACATCCTAATAAATAAAAGCGTTGAGGGTTAGAGTCAGGTTGCAGGGGAGGGAGGGTTGGGGTCAGGCTGCCAGGAAAGGAGGGTTAGGGTAGTGAGAGGGGAGGGTTAGGGTTAGAATTAGTGAAAGGGGCTATTTTTCCTTACCATTTAGCTGAATGATGCTTTTGCAGCTCCCTGGATAGACTGTGACGCCTTTTCGAAAATCAGGCTCTTTAAGCGGGAATCCACACCCGATAAGATTGGGTGAAGGGAGGTATTTAAATGGGGAAATCTGCACGTGGTTAGGCAGAAACGTTGTTAATTAGCCGCCCTACACACCCAACTAAAGATAAGGTAGCCCTGTGTAAAGATAAGGTAGCCCTGTGTAAAGATAAGGTAGCCCTATGGCATTTGTAAGTTGGTTAAGAAGCTGGAAACTGGGGGCTTGCCCGGGGAGTCGCCATGCTACTAGTTGCGTATATTTAAGAACCTAACGCTATTAAGTGTGAATTAGGTCCTATGTTACCATGTTACTTTAGCTACCGGGTCTCCTGGAATTTCCGGGATACTCCTGAATTCCAGCCATTGCTCCAGGAATCCCGGGAAGCAGCAAATCTCCCGGCTCTGAGCTTGAGGCAGTCACCTAATAAATGTGAAAGACGCCGGTGTGCGTGCTATTGGATCAGACGTAGGCCGTGCTCCTTTTTCAGGTGCATCTTCAGGGCGCACACTGTGTTCGCCTCTGTATTTGGCTTGAGTTTCGTTGAGCAACTTGTAATATATCTGTGTAAACAGAGCATTACCGTCCTAGCTCCGTCTCTCCACATCACGTGCCAATATTTGTTTGGTCTTTGTGTTTTATATTTACCCCCCTATTAAATATATCTTTGGCGATTCCTCAGTGGGACCAGAGTATTGTTATCTGTCTGTAATATTTCCCTTTGTCAGTGTTTTTATATGTGCTATTTACACATGGGCTGCGCAAGATAATGCTGATTGGAGTTACACAAATACAGTCTCCTTTTCCATCCTGTGCATTCCAGACCACCATTTAGAGAGGGGGAGAGAGAGAGAGGGAGTAGAGAGGGAGAGAGGGGGAGAGAGAGGTAGAGGGAGAAGGAGAGAGAGAGGGAGAGGCAGAGAGAGACAGAGAGGGGGAGAGGGAGAGAGAGAGAGAAGTGTCATGGGTGTAGCCTTGCATTTTAAGCACGTATATTTGCGAATCCGTGCAGACATATTTCCCAGGGCACAGGATAAGTTCATATTATCCATACATAAAAGCTTTGCAATCCCTGCAGGTCTCAGAGGATCCATTGGTGTAATACCTGTAACCCTGCACCCCCTGCTGTGTGTTTGTCATGGGGGGTTCCAGTGTTTTTCTCTGCTCCGTAGCTCTTCTATGACAACAAAGGAAAATGATGGCACCTCTTACTGGTGTCACCCTCTCCCTCTTTTTTCCGATCATCCGCGACAAAACTGTTTACTTTCCCGCTTCCTGTTTTTCGCTCCGCGCAGTGTATTTTGTGACGGCAGTTCTTGCTCCGTGTGAGCTTTTATTTTACGTTTATGGGAAATAGCGCGGGAACGGCCGTGTAGGCTCTGTTACTCACCTGCTGGGGTTTCCAGAGCGTTTGAGGACATTCTTATCTATACTTCAATCTCGGTGATATTTTATACTCTGACGTTGACAGCGGTCGTCTTGCTCCCTGTGATTTGATTGGTTGGTAGTGATGGTAACGGCCAGTAAGTTTCTGGGGATTGCTATGAGGGTTTTTTTTTATATTGACAAAAGTTCACCGCGTTTGTGTAATCCAGGACAGTGATAGTTGGGAATATTGGAAATGACGCGAAACAGACAATTTACGCATTCCGGATTTACGGTTTTCGTGTTACGTACGTTGTTTAAAGAATTGAGCTACTACGCATGCGTAGTAGCTCAATTCTTAAAACAATGTACGTAAGACAAAAACTACGTAACTGTGAATCCGGACCAGAATGTGAAAGTACTCGCTGCGTGCGTTCTGCGCACTATCCTGGATTCCGTGCCGTGAGCCTTCCTGGGGTACAGTGTGCACTCATGGTGGACGATGGAGGTATTTAAATTGTACGGCCCTTTTATTATGTTCGGCCGATGCGTGAATGTTAAGTGTAGGGTCAAGGGCAGGGTCACCCTTGGCAATGGAGGAGCTCGGGGCAAAGCACCTTAGGGCCCTTCCTACCGGCCCATGCGCAGACTGACTGACTGCAGCAGCTGATAATGAACCATCTCTTGCGGCTGATTACAAATAACTGATCCGCAGCTGCTTGTAAGTTGTTTATAAAGCTCTTCAGTGGACTCTTCGCTGACAGAGCTGTGGCCGTCCGCTATAAGCTGAGAACGCTGGCCGATCGTCCTGCTGGCCTTGCTCTCGTGATGGTGATGGAAGCGTTTCTGAGGCTCGCTGCTTCTGAGAATCCCAGGCCCATGTAACAGCAGATTGAGGGATCGTTACTAGACACTGGAAAGATAGAAGGGGAAAACTGGGAGGATTTCAGGAGAATGTTTTGTTTGGAGCCCAAGCAGAATTACTTGTGGCCAAACTCTGCTTCCTTCATTCCTCCCCCTCCAGGAGTGTGATGGGAGCGCTGGGACTATCATCTCAGCCGTGACCCGATCCTGGGGCATAGCACTAACCCCATCTCAGGCCTCGGAAAAGTCCTGTCCAGTTGTGTTTTTCAACAGGGCTTTCATTCTCCTTCTGTAATAGCTTCACGTCCTTCACTTCTTTCCTCCTCCATTATCCCTCATCCAAAAAAGTGATCATTGTGAAGTTTGTTATGAATAAAAATCTACAAGGCAGACATTTATTTGATTTATTATGTATTTTTGTACAGTGGCAATATAGTATGTGGTACTTTACATTAACAAACATTGAATATTGCAATACTTTTCTTATTGCACTACCCCATGATAAAATTACCCCTCTACAGTCTATATTGCATGCAGCAATATACGCTCTTCTAGAGCTGCTCCACTCTCAGTCTCTATATTGGTATTTTATCAACAAAACTGCACCCACATACACATAATCATTATTTATTTGGTAACAGGTTTTTATATAATGCTATCAGATTACGTAGCGCTTTACAGAGAATATTTCACATTCACATCAGTCCCTGACCCATTGGAGCTACATTCTAAGACATACACACACACACACACACATGGGTTATCTTATTCAGCAGCCAATTAACCTACCAGCATTTTTTTGGGAGGGTGGGAGGGAACCCATGCAGACACGGGGAGAACATACAAGCTCCACACAGATAAGGCCTAGTCCGGGAATCAAACTCATGACTTCAGCGCTTTGAGACACAAGTGCTACTCGCTAGGCCGCCGTGCTGCCCATCTTTCATCTCAACATATATCCCAGCTCGCTCTTAGGACGTACCGCTCTCCTCTACACTAACCAAATGTTCTTTTTAGACCCGTACTCTCCAATCTTCCAGGCGCTTCCATAAATGCTGCATGGATTGTGTAAATGACCCATTACACATGCATAGTAGGCCATTTCTTAAAAGACCGGTTTCTTAAGCTTAAACACGGTCCACACTCTTTGCCTTCACCTTTACCTCCGCTGTTTAATGTCTTGCGTCATTTAAGCTGAAGTTTATGTACAAGCCGCAGTGTCTGGCCGCCATCTGGCTGTCCAATCCTGAAGGTCGGAGTGACCATACATTGCGGAGTCTGATCGTCGGTGTGTGTGGCCGGAATTAAAATAAATTCCGTAAGAGAGGCGTTCCCATGTAGAACATCTGGTGCACGTCTTCGATCAGGATCCGACCCTTTGCCATCATGGCAAATTGGACAAGAATCCTGGTGGCTTAAGACCGGATTTACACTTAAGTGTGTAAACCGTAGGTGCATAAGGGCTACACAGATTGCACGTGGTCATGATGCAGTGCGCAAAAACTGAGAAATACGCACCTAAGAAGCCTCTGCTTGTCACGTGTCAATCAGGGCATTAGTGTTTTTAGTGGCTATGGGCTGGATCCAGACTTAAATAAGTGCTTGAAATGAGTTACTTCTGGGCTAAACCATGTTGATTTTAGGGGGAGTCAAGGTAATTGTATTCTTTGCATGCAGGGATATATCTTTGAATTGCTTACTGCACACAGATACTGACCAGCTTTACTATCACACTGTTATTTAGACTTGGGATAGGAAACATCACCTCTCAACTCTAATACTGTTTGCAACAGATGAATATAACTCCCCTGCAATCAGCATGGTTTAGCCCAGGAGTAACTCATTTCAAGCACTTACTTAAGTCTGGATCCAGCCCAGTGTTACACGTTTCTGCTCCTTTACCCCGCGGTTGATGTTGTAACTGTCACTTAGCAGAAATGATCTGGCAGCTTGTAGACAGCCGAGGATGGGGTTACACAGCGGATGTCGCTCTGCCGTCCAGTCAGTCTGGAGAATGAATTTGCGTTAGTTTGGCTGAACATCGGTCTTATCCCTATTAATGAATGCTAATATGGAGAGAAAGGGAACTCTGCAGCATATGTCTGTGTGATGAATTGTCCAGGGACCGATACAAACCCTTTATAGAAGCGTATTATTAGCCCAAGCCGGAGAAACTCCAAATAACCGTGCACGGAAACTATGGATGGTGATGGGGATTGCTAAATATGAAGTAACGTCACCTTCTCCGTGTTTTCTGTTTCAGGGATATAACATACAGCGTCCTGCTAGAGGCAGTGACCACCCTCATCGTCTTCCTTTCCTATCAACTCTTCCGCAAGGAGATTATCCACGAAAGCGTCATCCACAGATACCTGATGCACGGCCGATGGTAGGTCACCTCTGCGCTCCGATCACCTCTCATCTCTGCCGTCACAGGGAGCGGATCCCGCTGCTGGCTGCCAGCTGCTACAGGGTTATATAGCTACAGACCGTAGTCTAATTAGGTTGCAGTCGTTGCCACGGGATACAGCTTATTGTGATGTTTTTTTAAATAGCTCCTTGGGTACAGAGGTTCCCGCTTACAGCCACGAACTGACTGTACTGTTACTGGCTCCTCCCACTGCGATGTAGAAGATACTCGCTGCCGCCACCGAGCTGCTCACAGCCCTTGAGAGCGCTTTGCTGGGTGTCCAGTGATATGGCTGCTGTGTGTCCCTTGTGGGTGTCTGGCTGATGTCTCCCTGAGCTGTGGATCGGGGCTGCAGGTGGCTGACAGTGGCCACAAAACACTGGGTTCAGCTCAGGACAGCCGAGCAGCGGATTAGAGCGTCACAGGATACAGCAGGTCATTGGCGTCAGGCAGCATCTTCAAGCGGTGATGTGTTATTGCTCTCACGGCACTGATAAGGGCTGATAAACACTTGCAGTGCACTAGGGATCATCCAGAAGTCCACTGGAGCACAACGGGAAATACAAAATATGGCTCTTTATAAACCTGCCCGTCCGTCCGTCTGTCCGACAGAGAGAGGGGAGTGAACGCCCCCTGTCACTCCCCTCTCTCGTGCCGGCTTTATGCCGTAAGGGGCCCGCTGATCCGCAGCAGTGCGCGAGCCTCCTCCCACACTGTACAATTAGCATGATTCCCCCCGCCCACTCGAGCGGGAAGCACGGCCCATTTCCCCGGAGTCCTGTATGATACTTACTACGCTACAGTTACCATGGTAGCACAACGTGACGTCTGGAGGGCGCATGTGCTGTGGGATGATCTGTTTGACACCGCAATATACTGTGGATATTCCCGGGGCGGAGACATGAAAGTGGTATAAGACATAATTAGTAACCAGGGGCTTGATCCAGACCTACACCGATGCGCTGTGCTTAGTCCCCCGGCACTGCCCCCCCCGTCCCAGCGTATTTACCCTCGCTTATGCCGGCTGAAGGCTACCCTAACTCCAGCCGCCGTAAGCGAGGGAAAATACTCTTGGACAGGAGCGTATTAACTAAAACCCCTCCCTCATTAGACTACCTCCCCCCCGCCTACCTACACTAACAGTTGCGTAGTAACGGTCGTTACTGCGCTGATACTATGGACACCCAATCCTAGATCAAGCGTTTCCATAGTTACGCCGGCCAACATCTGGCCAGCGCATGCGCAGATCGGCATTTCAGCCGATCTTATGCACGGTGTATTACCGCCGGGCAGCGTAGGTCTGGATCAGGCCCCAGGCCAGTATGTTCATTGCCGTCAAAGCAACCATATTGTGCCCTCTATAGTGCCCCCCAGTGTTTGATGTGACTGCAGGCTGTAGCTCATTCACCGTGTGCTGTGTTATAGGGATCGGTCGGCTTAGGTTGTGTGACCTCTGTCTTTTCCCATCCCGCAGCCTTCCCTACCCTACA
>WWET01003350.1:156758-174828 GCA_011038615.1 Limnodynastes dumerilii
TATATATATGAATTGGAGTCCGTGTCTTTCCTAAAAGTTTTGGTGTTAATGCATTCTTTTTCAATATATAGTGTGAGATCCAAATAATGAACCTCTGTTTGGCTGTTGTCAAAAGTGAACCGAATGTTCCAGTCGTTGTCATTTAGGTGTTGGCAGAAGAGATCAAGATTTTCTTGGCTCCCATCCCAAAGGAATGAGACATTGTCTATGTATCTCATCCTTGAGGACAGATTCAGCACCCAGAGATGACCTTGCCAAACCTTCTGTGATTCCCGTGATGACATGAATAGGTTGGCATAGCTGGGGGCAGATCTTGTCACCATTGCCGCCCCCACCTGTTGAAGGTAGTAGGCTCCTTCAAAATGGAAGTAATTATGATGTTAATTAAGGAGATACCTTTCTCAAGCAATGACATAAGATCTTGGTGCATGTCTGATTGTTGTAGGGTCTCTACAACTGCATTGATCCCTCTGGTGTGGTTGATGATAGTGTATAAAGAGCTTACACCTGCAGTCACCCTTATCATGTGTTCTTTCCACTCTATGGCTTAAAGTTTCTGTAATAGATCGGCAGTGTACTTCAAGTAGGAGGTTGTTCTTGTGACAAACGGCTGGAGGTGATGATCTGTGAATGCTGAGAGATTGCAGGTTATGGAATTGGAGCCAGATATTATAGGACATCCTGAAGGTTGAATGGGAGTTTTGTGGATTTTGGGTAGTACATAGATGCCTAGGGTCACTGGGTCGAATTTGTTCCTTGTGATGGTGTCCTTTGCACAAAGGTAGTGATCAGTTCCAGAAATGTCTTCTTTATTCCTGGAGTAGGATCTGTGTTGATTTTTTTGTATGTGTTCCCATTATTGAGTTGATGGTGAATTTCTTTGATGTAGTCATCCTTATTCATGATGACTACGGCTTCTCCTTTGCCTGCAGGTTTTATTACGATGGCTTTGTTGTCTTTTAAATCTTTAAGGGCCTTGTATTCTTTATTGGTGAGATTATGCTTATTGATTTCTAATTTTTCTATGTCATCCCAGACCTTTTTTGAGATGGTCTCTTTCTAGTTGCCCTTTATATGTTTGGGGTAGAAATTGGAAGGACCCTTAAAAGGAGTGATGTTGTTTTGTTCTTTTTGGTCCTCTTGTTCTTGTTATGTGCAGCTGTAATATTCACAGCAGCATGAACTCTTTCACTACTGGCTGCTTGAGCAGTCAGAATATTGCCTCTCTGCTAGTTGCCTTTCTGTTCTCCTTGTTATTGATAAGCAACTGGAATATACTAGCTCTGAAAGGCCTGCAGAAGCCACTCCAGGTGCTAGCCTGATTAATACCCAATTTTTCTTTCCTGCATCTTAGTAAATCTGGCCCTAGATCTGTCCCTTAGTCATGCTGGCGTATTTAGAAATGGGACTGGATTATTTACATGTCGCAACTGTCCCGAATTGTCGGAGAGCCTCCCTTATTTCAGGCAGTGCCCCGGGATAAACTCCCAGCCACCACTGTTCAATGCTGTGCTTCATCAATCCCTGCCCACTGCTTCAGAGTGCTGTGCCTCTCAGCATGGACAGAGGTGGCTTAGTGACACAGATTACAGAAATACCTTCCCAGGGTAATACATGCCAATATTCCCCTCTTCCCACTAGACTGCCCCCTCCTGGACAAGAATTGGCATGTATGACCAAGGGCTCTCTGTATGCTCTGGAATTATGGGCTTGTGATCCTTATTCTTTCTCTGACCCTCATTGTCTGGCACAATGCAAGGCCTTTTATTTAACATTCTTATTAAATGTCTCCTCAGCATTGGGACTTTTTGAGATAGAAATTTTCCATAGTGTTAGAAACCAAATTGAACAAGTTCCACATTTTCAGAATAGAGAAGCATCAAACATGACTCAAGCTTCAGAAGGAACAAAAGAACCCAATTTCTTCATGCATTTATATAAAGTAAATGCAAATATGTAGGTGAATGAGTTAAAGGATATCACTCAGGTTGGTAATCGGATAACCCCAGTTTATGTCGAATTTTCTGGGGCTTCTGGGCAGAGCATCATGGATTAACCTGGTTCCTGATGGTCAAATGGATCAAAAGATAAACTATTGCTGAATTATTCCTTAAGGGGACTAAGGTCTCCAGGAACCCATTAAAGACCTTAGCGGACCCTGTGTTACAACGAATAAGAAGCATTTCTAAACCTTTGGTGTTGTGTTTGGAAGGTTAAATGGTAATGCAATGGTCCAAAATAGGTCTCTGGAGAGTAAGCAGCTCCCTGGACTTTGTTATGACCATGAACACGCTCTTACTGTACATTGTCTATGTCTCTCCAGCCCTTTCCTCTCACAACCCTCCGAAAGAAAGTGCACGCACAATGACTTGCATTCCGGTTTAGATTGTTAATATTGTGCATGCATTTTTTTCTGCCCATTTGCGTACATTCAGATCAGCCTCAGGCCCCAAGAATACATGATAAAAGGTAAATTATACCTGATAATTGTATTTCCTCGACCTTGATGGCAGCATAGCACATTAGGTTATATCTATGGGGCAAGAGCCAGTCAGGAAGGAAAGAAAACACACCCACAGCACATAAATAAGGGCCTCCTCCTGTGCAGTGTGTCTTCTTACTACATAAAGCTATAAAAAACCAGAATAAAACACCAAACAGAAATGCATACAAAAATCACCAAGTGGGGGGAAGTAGCTATGCTGCCATCAAGGTCGAGGAAATAATTATCAGGTATAATTTACCTTTTCCCTCTCCTTGATGGCAGCAAAGCACATTGGGACATGCCAAAGCTATCACTAAAGAGGGTGGGACAAGAAAACACCAAGTGAGAAGAAAAGAAATACCCCTTCACCCGGGTCTTAAAGGGCCGCACTGAGAACTCTTTTGCCAAATCTAGAGTCCTCAGAGGAAATAAGGTTTAGTTTGTAATATTTAGAAAAGGTGTGAAGGGATGACCAAGTGGCTGCCTTGCAGAGCTCTAAGATAGAAGCTGACTCCCTGTGAGCCCATAATGTGGCCATGGCTCTGGTTGAGTGGGCTTTGAGGCCTACTGGGATCTCTAGCCCTTTACTAATATAAGCCTGCTGGATGCATGACTTGATACATCTAGAAATGGTGGATTTCGAAACCCCTTGTTTCTACCCTCCGGGATGACAAACATCTGTTTGGATTTCCTGAACGTTTGCGTGCGCTGAAGATAGATTTGGAGAGTTCTAATTAGATCTATTAGGTAAAGCTTTCTCCTTATCTGAAATTGGATCTGGAAAGAAGGATGGCAGGATAATCTCTTGATTAAGGTGAAACATAGATACTAGCTTAGGCAAGAATGTAGGGTTAGTTCTAAGAACTACTCTGTCTGGATGAAAGCAGGTATACGGCTCTTCGGTCCAGAACACTTGCATCTCCGAAACCCTCCTGGCTGAGGTGATAGCCACCAGGAAGATAGTCTTCCATGTTAGAAACTTAAGCTGCGCTTCTTGGAGAGGTTCAAAGGGGGTGAGATGTTAGGGCCTCTAAGACTTGGTTGAGGTCCCATGTGAGTAACAATTGTTTCCTAATGGGTTTCATCCTCATAGTAGCCTCAATAAATTGTTTGATGTACTTATTGATGCCAATTCCGTGTCCATCACGTTACTTAAAGCGGAAATGTGGACCTTGAGGGTATTGAGGGCTAAGCCCTTCTCCAGACCTGCCTGAAGAAATTCAAGGATGACGCTAATGGATACTGGATCTATCCGGTAAGAATTCACCTCACATCAGCTTCTGAAAATACCCCATATTCTGTGGTATACCTTGTCTGTGACCTGTTTCCTGGCTTTAACTAGGGCGTTGATCACCTTCGAAGAGAACCCCTGCCTGTTAAGGAAGGAGATTTCAGCTTCCAAGCCGCCAGTTTGAGGGATTGTAGATCCGGATGGAGCAGCTTGTTCTGGCTGAGAAGTTCCCGAGATGGAGGTAAGAACTATTTTGTCCACCGCAAGGTTGACGACCTGAGGGAAACAAGGTCTCCTGGGCTAAAAGGGAAGAATTATAATGAAGACAGAGTGGTCTGATACAATCTTGCTTATCACCTTCTGGATTAGGGGAACTGGCGGGAAGATGTAAGCCAGGTGAAAATCCCATCTCTGGGATAGGGCGTCTACGCCTCAGGACCCTGGTTCTCGGAACCTTGAAAGAAATTCTCCACTTTCTTGTTCCTGGCGGAAGTCATAAACTCTATGACTGGTGTGTCCCATCTTTCTGACAGCCTGGAAAAGATGTTCTGATGTAACTCCCACTCTCCTGGATGAATGTTTTTTCTGCTGAGAGAGTCCACAGTGATGTTTATGCTGCCTGCTATGTCTAGCTGAGATGCCTAGCAGGTAGGTTTCTGCCCAGGCCAGAAGAACATTTGCTTGATTCATCAGTCTTGCTTCTTGTTCCCCCCAATGATTGATGTAGGCCACGACCGCCTTGTTGTCTGAATGGGCTTTGACTACTTGGCCCTAAAGAATCCGGTGGAAATGATGACAGGCTTCCACCACGGCTCTCATCTCCCTGACGTTGGAGTGTGCCAAGCTGAGTCTGGAGTCCCAGATCCGTGTGCCAACTGGGGTCCGCATACTGCCCCCCATTCTTGGGCGCTTGCATCTGTTGTGAGCAAGATGTGTTCTGGGGGTCTGAACCACTGACCTTTTGATAGGTTTTCCCGGGTGGCCCACCACTTCAGGTCCTTTCTCACTTCCCTTGGAAGGGAGATTACCTGGTGTTTGTTGTCGGGATTCTTGTCCCAATGCTGCAAAAGTAATTTTTCAGAGTACGCATATGGGCCCTCACCCACGGTACTGAATCGATGGCCGAATACATGAGCCCCAGTAGCTGCATGCAATCCTCCACCGTGACCCATGGTCTGCTCCGCAGTAGTGCTGTCTTCTCCAAGATGTTTGAGATTCTTTCTGGTGTCAGGAAAATCCTTTCCTGTACCGTATCTAAGATTAATCCCAAATATTTGAGGCACCTGGATGGTTGAAAATGAGACCCAATTTATAATCCATCCGTGGTCCTGCAGAACTTTCAGAACCAGTGCAGTGTGTTGAGATGCTCTTCTGAATTTGCTGCCACCAGCAGGTAGTCCAGATATGCCCAGATCATGATGCCTTCCTCTCTAAGCCTTGCTATTAGAGGGGCCAGAACCTTTGTGAAGGTTCTTGGGGATGGCGAGAGACCAAATGGCAGAGCTTGGTACTTAAAATGATGTTGGAATATGTGGAATCTGCAATACCTTTGGTGGTGATGGTTGATGGGAACGTAAAGATAAGCATCTTGAAGATCGATGGACACCAGGAACATCCCTTTGTACAGCCCTGAGAGAACTGACCTGACTGATTCCATCTTGAAGGGTCTTGCGTGAATGTACCGGTTGAAAGGGATCTAGGAGTCATTATTTCCAGTGACTTAAAGGTAGCCAAGCAATGTAACAAAGCAATGAGAAAGGCAAGTCAGATGCTTAGTTGCATAGGGAGAGGAATTAGTTGCAGAAAGAGAGAAGTAGTGATGCCCCTTTATAAATTATTGGTACTCCCTCACCTAGAATACTGTGTTCAGTTCTGGAGGCCATATCTACTAAACATGTATAGCTTGGACCAGAGAAGGGAGAGGGGGGACATGATAACAGCTTTCAAATACATCAAGGGTTGTGACCGGCTAGAGGATGGTAGCATTTTTCAAAAGAAAAGGTGTAATAGAATAGGGCATGAATATAAACTGGATGGTGGTAGATTCAAAGAAAATGTGCAGAAAAATTACTTCACTGAAAGGGTGATAGATAAGTGGAATAGTCTCCCATCTGAGGTGATTGAGGCCAATACAGTATAACAATTTAAACATGCTTGGAAAAAATATAAGGGTATCCTAAACTATAAACCAAATTGAGGGTAAATAGGGTCTAGGTTCAGTATAGTTTTGAATAAACAAATGGGCAGACTAAATGGGCCATGTGGCTCTTATCTGCCGTCACTTTCTATGTTTCTATGACTTCCCTGAGATCTAAGATTATCCTGAAGCCTCCCAACTGCTTCCTCACAATAAAGATCTTGGAATATGTTCCCTTGCCCTGCTGAAGAAAGGGAACTTCTGAGATTACCTGTTGCTGGAGGAGATCGGATATGTCCCTCCCTCAGGGCCTGCAGCTCTTCTGGGTCTCGAGGTGTCCAGGATTGTATGAAATTCTCTGGTGGAGGTCCCAATAGGAACTCTAGAGAGTGCCCCTCCGAGATGATACTTCTCACCCGGAGGTCTGTGGTTGTAGACGTCCACTGGCTTATGAAGTGTTGCAGCCTTCCCCCTACTGCCAGCGAAGGAGGGGTAGTGTCGAGTCTGGCGTCATTGGCTTGAGGGACGAAAATTCTTGTTCTTTATGGGCTTTTCCTGGGGAAGCCATGATGATTTTCCCCCAGATATTTTAGCAATGATTTCATCAAGCTTAGATCCAAAGAGGAATTCTCCAGAAAAGGGCAGGGCTAACAACATGGCCTTGGATTGGGCGTCCGCTGCCCACAGCTTGAGCCACAAAACTCTGCGAGTGGCTGTGGTGGTGGGCATAGCATGCGATGCCAGCTTTACGGAGTCCATGGAGGCCTCGCATATGAACTCAATACCGAGCTGCATATCTTGGATGATCTTGGCGAGCTTGCTCCTTTTGACTCCGTCTGCACACACTTCTCCAATTCATTGCCCTAAACTCTGAGCACTCAATATGTTACTGCAGTGGCTACAGAAGGTCTTAGGTATGCACCTTGAATAACATGTTGTTTCTTTAATGATACCTACATTTTATACTCCATAGGGTCCTCGAAGGCATTGGAGTCTTCCATGGGCATCGTTGTCCTCTTGGAGATGCTGGAAATGGCCACTTCTATTTTGGGGGAGTCTTCCCGGAACTTGGTATCCTGAAGCAAAAGGGTTTGTTCTAGTGAATCTATTCATAGAACCTTTCTGTCAGGATATTTCCACTCGTCCACTATAACATTCTTTACAATCTGAGACACAGGAAACTTTCTCGGTGTCTTTTTGTGTTCCTTAAAGATGAGGTCCTGCAATTGTAGGTCCTCCTTGGTTTCTTGGATGTTAAGAGTTTTTTCAATCAGTTTGAGCAAATTGTCCACCATGATAGGGTTTATAGACTCCTCCTCCTTAGAGACAACAGACCCCGCATCGGAAAAGGATGCTTCTCCGGGCACATAAGCCCCTTTTCCGGGGTCCGACTGTTCCAAGTGTTCAGACAGTGAAGCCCTGGTTCTTTTTAAAGACAACTTCTTGAGGTCTTCCTTCATAAGAGAAATCCACTGTACCATCTGTGGCGATGCCTGCTGTGTTTGTGATGTTTCACATTCTGAACATAGTACACTGGTGTGTCCGTCAGGCAGTGTAGTTTCACAAGATAAGCAGGCGTTGGTTTTGGCCTCTTTGTGTTTTTCCTGAGAAGCAGAAGGCCGCTTCCCCTTGCTGGTTTCAGATCTGCAACACATAGGTAAAACATGCAGGCAGGTACTGACAAGAAACACATAAAGACCCTGTCTAACAGACTATACTAACTCACCCAGACCTCCTGGTCTGTGACCGTTTATCATCCATGCTGTAGAGATCCTCAGAGAGACTGCAGCATACAACATGAGCAGAGAAATAATCTCAGAGACTACAGGGAAGCAGTTGATTTTTAAATCCTAGAAGCTGGCTGGAGAAGATAGGGGAGAAAACAGATCTGTTCCCACCTGAATACTCCATAGGATAACATAGGCCACTCCAAAATGGACGCGCCCATGAAGTAAAAACCTCTAGCATATGGGCTCCACCGCTAATATCATTTCCTAGCGCTCTGTATAAGACGGCGCTGCTGTCCGCGCTGATCTCCTAAGTAAGTGGTAGCAGAGTACGGGCCGGTCACGCCACCTGTCCCCCCGCTGCAGACACATGCGGACCGAGGAACTTCAGTGCCAGAGAGCCTGGAATGCGGCATTAGCCGCCAAATGAGTCAAAAACTAATAGAAAGTAAAGTAAAACGTCCTCTGACTTGCTCCTAAACGCAGGAAAGAAAAAAGACACAGTGCACAGGAGGAGGGCCTTATTTATGTGCTATGGGTGCTGACTGGTTCCCACCCCGTGGATATAACCCAATGTGCTATGCTGCCATCAAGGAGAGGGAAGTTATTTCACTTTCTAAAGGATTTTAAGCTTATTGGACCAGATTACTTTGTGTGCGAATCTGCAATTAAAGGATGCATCGGAATCTGCATTCGCAGAGCCATGATGTCCACATATATTTGCAATCGCTCCACTAGCCACTCCCCTTGTGACAATAGGCTTCCAAAAGCCACATCCTACCTAAACTTATGCCAACGTAAAGTAGTTGCAGCGTGTTGTCACACCACGCTATACATTGTTACCCCAAGTAACGCCTGCTGTAGAGTACAACAAGCTCCCCGACGCTGTTGGAAGTGTCATTCCTCTTATGTATAATATGGTGGTAGTATGGGATCTGCGGAACACAACAGCGCTCAAACCTGATACAAGAGCATGAAATCAGAACTTGCTGTAGATTTCCGTCCATTGTTACTGTTATAACGTCCACCTCATGATTACACTATTTCTTGGCTCAGAATAACTGATATCGGTTTCCAGAGATAACTGAAATAATAAGAGTTCTTTGTTGTGTTTAAAGATAAACATTTAACAAAATGGGGAAAAACAAATGTACATCGCGTTTCACTATATTCCTCTCAATGAAATATGTTGTGTGAATGCAGTATTTATCTTTTATCATACAGACGGGTCAGATATGAGCTTGGGACATTCATTATATAGATCATACAGATGGGTCAGGTATGAGCTGGGGACATTCATTATATATCTTTTTTATCTTTATCTTCTTTCTGCATTGTTTCGGTGGATAGGTAGGGAGAAGGACCACCTTATATTCAGAGACATTTTATAAAGGATACCCATCATATTAAGAACTTTGTTTACAATGGACCAATATCTCTAAAGACTTTTTAATTCCGAATGGACTGTTTTTATATTATTTTTTAGTATTTGATATACCATCAGAAAGGAGTTTCTCCTTAAACCACAGAATAGACCAGTTTTTCATTTTAAGTTGTATTGAATCTTTCATATTTTTGATATACCATCAGAAAGGAGGTTTTTTTTTACTATAGAATAGACCAGTTTTTTATTCTAAATTGTATTGAACCTTCCATTTTTTTGTCTTTATTTTTTCTTTATTCCTGTTCATTGGTACATGTGTGTTACACTGCCATCTAGTGTTTGAACATCATCATTGTTTTCCATTATTGCTATTTGCACATTTAAATAATTTTGGTCATTTTATTTATATTTGATTTCTCTTATATTCCTCTGGCGTTATTATTTTATAGTCCCTTTAGGTCTCCCCTTTTTGTACTAGCGCCTTATCACATTTTATATTTTATCCTTATTTCTGTAACGTCTGCCGTGTTGTCGTCTGCAACTACAGCTGCTGCAGAGTCATTGTCGGTGCCTCCTGTAATCCCCAAATCTGCTCTGGTAACCCAGAAAGATTTAGCTTTCTGGGTTAATAAATATGCAGACCTTGAGACACCACTGATTAAGGTTCCAGGTCCCAGAGGTGTGTGTGTGTGTAGGGGGGGGGATAGGGTGCAGTGCTTTTATCCCGGTCAGCCAAAGGTTTCTTTCGAGGGACACAAAGGGCGTCCTGCAGGAGTCCTGAACGGGAATCCTGGATGTCATCGGCTCCTTTTACTCTAGCCTCCTCTCCGAGCAGCCACTTATCCAGGACAAGATGGAGCGGTTCCTGAGGGATACACCTGGTATTGGTAGTCTACATGGAGCCCTTCACAGCTTGGACAGTGATATAATGGTGGATGAGTTCAGGGTGGCCATAGACTCCTTGTCTGTGAAGAAGGCCCCAGGACCAGATGGTCTGTTTTCTGAATTTTATAAGATCTTTTCAGACATCCTGGCCCCTCGCCTCATGGAAGTGTATAATGAAAGCCTGGGTGAAGGCTTGCTCCCTCCTTCTATGAGGACTTCTGCTCTTATATTGCTGTTTAAGGGAAAGGATCTGTCCAGAATTGAGAACTAGCGCCCCATCGCTCTTCTCAATGTGGACCATAAGATTTTGGTGAAAGTACTATTTAACAGACTCCAGTCGGTTTCGGATCTGTTGCTGTCTCCTTCCCAGCTTTGCACCATGAAGGGCCGGAGCACCTTTAGTGCTGTCCTTGGTGTCCGGGAGGTCATGGAGCAATGCCGTGTTGAGAAGCTTGGCGCATTCTTGCTGGCGCTGGATCAGACTAAGGCTTTTGATCGGGTAAATCACAAGTACCTTTGAGCCCTGCTAAGACGGTATGGTCTTCCAGAGCGGTTGGTAAATTGGTTTAAGGTGATATACAGATCAGGCGAGAGCTTTCCTCTTGTAAATGGTTGGGAAGGTCCTTTCTTTGTGGTCAATTCAGGAGTCAGACAGGGTTGCCCCCTGAGCTCTCTCTTGTATGTGTTTTCAATTGTTCCCTTTATCCTTTATCTGAAGGGTGGAAGGCGACACTTTGAGAGGGGTGCTACTGAGCCCGGAGAAGCCTTTAAAAGTGGTGGCCTACGCGGATGATGTCACTCTCGTTTTGTCTGATATAGCATAGATATGTGGCAGGAGTGATCCCTAACTATTCAGAAGCTTCGTGCTCTGTAGTTAACCAGGAAAAGAGTGAAGTTCTCTGGTTGGGGGAGGATTGTAGGCAGTTTCCCCTCCCGGACACTTTCCCCCAGGCCAGTTCTGTGCTTAAATCTTTGGAGTTAAATTTGGCCAGGGTGATTGTGCCCTCCTAAATTGGGGTAAAAGGCTGGAAGAAGCTTCTGCCAAGGTAGAGTGTTGGAAGAGATGGTGGCTATCTCTTTGGGAAAGGGTAGACCTGATCAAAACTTACCTGCTTCCTGGCTTTATGTATGTCAGTTATGTGTACATTTTGCCAGAATATTTATGGGCCAGGATTTATGCAGTTTTCTTCCTGATGCTCTGGGGAAATAGGCTGAATCTTGTCAAGAGATCTGTGACCTACAGACCGAGGTGGCCTGGGTATGGTGAACCCAGTGACCTTCTATTTTACCACATTTCTTTCTCTCTACCTGAAGAGCCTTCTTTTGGAGGCTCCTCCTCAGTGGGTAGAGTGCTTTTATTCATGGGTGTACCCCTTTCTCAAGGACTTGATGAGTGGTGGGTCGGTTAAAAGCTTCAGAGTCCCGCATAGTTACCTTCCGGCCTATGTGTCCATGGGTTTGAAGGTGACAAGGAGATGGCACCTGGAAGTAGTGGAAGTCTAAAGCTCCTCTAGAAGGGCGTTTGAGAGGAGAGTTTTGCAGTCCTACTTCTGGGAGCCCCTGTCACCGAGGGATTGCCCGAGTGATGTCTGCTCAGAGGGTATAGCTCTTATCACTGATGAGAGGATTCCCCTGAAGTTTAGAGATTTTGCTTGGTTTTCTCTTCACGGGAAGCTCTATGTTAGGGGGATCCTGAAGTACAGGATTGTCAGTGATCATGGCTGCCCGCATGATGAGTGTCCAGGGGAGAAGGAGACTATGGACCATTTCTTTCTGCAGTGCCCCTTTAACATTGAGGTTTATAGGACAGTTTTTGGTGCTATGAAGCTCCTGGCCCTTTCGAGTCTCAGTTACTCTGAGTGGGTTTATGGAGCACATAGGAGGTGGAAGCAGTTTGACTTGGTCACAATTTTTCTATTTAGTGTAGTGGTTAGGTATTACATGTGGCATGCATGGTGTCCATTCGTCAGAAAGTCCTCCCTGTCGAGGTGGTGGTGGATGATATTCTGCATGAGGTAGGAAAGATTTGGGATATGGAGAGGCAGAGGATGGATGCTGTAAGGTGGGCCAGGATCTGGCGTAACCTTAAATCCCCTAAGTGGGTAGCTGAAGTCTGATGCTTTTCTATCTATGGTCTTTGTCTGTCCTTTGTCACGCCCATAGATTTTGTTTGACTTTGTGATATGTTTTTTATGAAGTGGCTTACATACAGCTAGGAAGGTCCTTTCCTTCTTCTTTAGTTGTGTGTGTGTGTGTGTGTGTATGTATGTGTAGCTTGCTGTGTATTTGGGTGTCATTTCTTCTCTTTAATTGTTTCATAGCTATTAATATTTCCCTCTGTGAGGATAAGCTGTGTTTTCCATGAAATTATTTAGTTAGGGTTGCCTTCAGCTGGCGTAACAGTGTGTAATTACCTGGCCAAAGGGGGGAGTGCATGCCGATATGCGTTAGTACGTACAGCGCATCGGCGTAGTTCTGCATCAGACCCAAAGTACGGCTAAAATTAAAAGATTTTAATACACACTTCTATGTAAATTCACGCGATCTGCCGTTCTGGAGGCACATCACGCTCAGTTTAATTCCTCCCTTAGGGCCTCATTTACTAAGGTCGATTTTTGACAGCAAATCTAAATCGATAGACATCGCTGTGATTTTGCAGCAATTTTTTTTTCCCAAAAATCGTGGCATTTACTATGCCCGTATTTTTGGCATCGATCTAGATTCGCCGTCGATGTTGATCAATTTTAAAATAGAAAAAATCACCATGCTTTTCTATTGAAAAGCACGGCAATTCTCCATTTCAAAATCGGCATGCATTTTTCTATCACTTATCCTACCGACGCATACACAACTATAAGGAAAAGCATGGCCATGTGTTTGTGGCCATGCTCATCCTTATAGTAGTGTAAGCATCAGCCTGATAAGTGATATAATTCTACAAGCAAATGTTTAATGTGTCCCTAGAGCGCTCACTAGAGCCCCCTAATGTAAATGACGTCATCATTTCTATAAAAAGGTGCCCTCTAGTGTCCGAATGGTCATTAGGAGCTGCGCTGAATAAGAGGAAGGAGCCTGTCATCGGGGCAAGTGCCAGAAGAGGCCAAAGAGCAGAAGAAAGGACCGGATCATCATCTTCAAGCAACCGGACAAGATTCTTCTGTAAGAGGAAAAGGTGAAATAATGAGAACAGTTACCTGGGTTCAGAGTCTTTGTCAACGGGTGGTGTTCACCATTGCCCCTGATGGTGCAAATTGCATAATCAAGTCCCTTGTTGCCAAGCAGTGGAAGAGGACATGAAACCACAAACCTCAAGTCACTTGCGGGAGATTTGCAGGCTCTCCCCGGATACTGGGAGAGCTGGCCGAAATTCGTGAGTCTCCCGGACATTCCAGGAGAGTCGGCAACCCTGAACTATAATGTGAACAGTACATACTATTAGAGCCAAACTAGGATAACGGAAAGATGAAGTCATTTTTCAAAGAATGAATGGTTTTCCGCAACACAAACAGCAAAACATAGGAATACCCTTGAAAAGATGACAATGGCCTGATGTGAGTGGTTGTTAAAAAGCACGTACATAAGCAGGTAAAATAAATAAGTAGAAAATTGCTACATAATGGAATAGCACTATATAAAAAGAAATAAATAAATGTCATCTTTTAAACTCTTTTTGTGACATTAATTATTTTAATGCCCAAGTTGATAGTGTTTCTCAACTCAAATTAACCCCCCCAGTATTAGCCCAGCGTCTGCTTCCTTCCCTTTAGTAGAATCACCCCTCCCTTAATTATTTCCTTTTGTTTTTGGCTTTGTAAAATAGTGTACGATGTTTAAGCTGCTTGTTATCGTATTGTATTTCGTATACATATTAACCACCAGGGTGCGCCATTGTTTACTTTATTAGTAAAGATCTACAGAGAAATTTGAAATGGAAAAAGAAAGCATTCTGTATTAGGGATTTCCCCAAGCAAACCATGAAAGGTTTAAACGCGATCCAGATGTTAATGCAAAGGAATCCCTTTTCCAGCGATATAAAACACTGTGGAAAGGTTTTAGGCAGTTATTGGCATTATCAGAGACCTATTTAAACATCTGCCTGACAGTAACACTCTCAGCATTTGTGTTTCCAGTCTCCCAGTTGGACCAATTCCTTTTGCATTGACCTTCTTTGAATTCGCTCTGTGTTCGCTGACCCTGTATTGTGTTGCTATACCTGCCAATGTCTTCTGTTACAGCCAAATATTTCAAATTGTGACTTATCAATTTAGAGCAGTGCTCCTCAACCAGTGTGCCGTGGCACACCAGTGTGCCACAGGGTGTTGTTAAGTGTGCTGCGGTGCAATGCCTCCCAAAGGAGAAAAAGCACTGGAAGATCTTGCCTTAAGGGGATACTGGGGAGGCTGCAGACACATGAATGGGGAATACTGGAGAGCTGGAGACACATGATTATACTGGGGAGGCTGGAGACACATGATGGGGGCTACTGGGGAGGCTGAAAACACATGAATGAGGGCTACTGGTGAGGCTGCAGACACAAGATGGGAGCTACTGGCTAACATAGTTAAATTAGTTATAAGAAAAAAAAAATATTATCTGCAATGTTAAATTTAACAAATAAAAAAATGTATTATAATTTCTGTGCATGTACGTAGTAATTCCTTCTTTTTTTGTGTATATTTTTGCTTTTGGTGTACCGTGAAATTCTGGGAAGGACTTAGGTGTGCCAAGGAGCAAAAAAGGTTGATGAGCACTGGTCTAGAGCACCTGCTGCCATCTTTCTGCACCCCAGAAATTGTGCATAGTTGAGTCACTTGACCTTGTTTCCACGTCAAAGGTAAGGCTTTTTGGCCGCAATTCTTCCATGAAGACCACTTCTGGACAGACTTTTCCAAACAGTAGATGAGAGTACCTTGGTCTCAGTGGTTTCTGCAAATTCTGAGCTGATGGCGCTACTGGATATCTTCCGATTTCAAAGGGAAATAAGCATGATGCTGCACTAGGTTTCCTTGGCCAATCACTGTGTCTATAGTCATCAGCGTTGCCCGTTTCTTTGTGCTTCTTCAAAAGAGTTTGAACAGCACATCTTGAAACTTCAGTCTGCTTTGAAATATTTACCTTGTATCTTGTTGGTGTGTTACGTCATGTCATGATGTATGACCTGTGACATGAAATTGTTTCTGAAACCTCACCTTTGTAGCAGAGTTTGGCTGTTCCTCAACCAGTTTTAAGCCTCCTACACAGCTGTTTCTGTTTCAGTTCATGACTGTTTTAACCTAGATATGAAAATTATGATCATTATCACCTGTTTGGTATGCTTTGTCATACACCTGATTATAATCCTACAAAATCCCTGACTTTGTGCAAGTGTACCTAAAATCGTTGACGCAGTTTTAAAGGCAAAGACTGGCCACACCAATATTAATTTGATTTAGATTCTCTCCTGTTCATTAACTTTGCATTGTGTTAATTGATAAAAATAAACTATTAACACTTCTACAGTATATTAGGAAGAATCCTTACATTGCAGCATTTTTCACACACCTGCCTAAAACCTTTGCACAGTATTGTATATATAACATTCTTCCTGCCGGCTGCTGTCAGCCATGGACACAGACATTGACATCATTTTAACTCTCTATATACACACTCTAAATGTAGTCATTTTTTATCTTTTTGTTACAATGGACCAGATCCAGACCTCTGATCAGAGCAAGCCCTATTGGGATCTCTATAAAGCTATTTGTGTGTGAAGTAACTGTCTATATATTCCTATACAGAGCATGCCCCGTGCTGCTCATACAGTTGCTGTTGTTTATCAGAGACCTATTGAAACATCTGCCTGACAGTAACACTCTCACCATGTGTGTTTCCAGTCTCTCAGTTGGACTAATGCCTTTTGCATTGACCTTCTTTGAATTCGCTCTGTGTTCGCTGACCCTGGATTGTGTTGCTATGCCTGAGCGGATGCCTTGCATAACTCCAACCATTGCACCTGTCTTGTATCCTGTCCTTGTCTGACTTGTTGCATGTTCTCTGTATTCCTTATCTCTTGGTCTGACTCCAGTTACCAGTGTTCCTGTCTGTTCTATCTGATTTATCAATGCAGTATCATTCTCCATCTTGTTTAAATAGTCCTCCTATCATTCCCTGTTCCATTTAAGTTATAGTCATGATAAAATGAGACATAATCCACAAGAGTTTACTGAAAATCAGATTTGGCCATTTCCAGACGATTTCAGAGTTTCCTGAAGTTCTGTGATTTTTACATTGTGGTCGCTTTTTAATTCTGCGCGTGCACATGAATTTATGCTAGCCAATCAAAATATTCGTATCCATCCAGAAATCACATTTCTGACACCTTATGAAAAGGGTCTGCGGTGTAAGTTGAAGTGGGTGTACTTTCTTAATCTAAAGTACATTATAGGAATCCCAACCTCTGTGAACCAATCCAGAGTTCTGAAACTCCAGCCTATCAGTGCATAGGGTGTCCTATTTATACCAGAAACAGCTGGTTACACATTTTAGAACGGTTATTCATCAGGTGTAGGTTCCTGGTGCTGGTTCTATTTTTAGTATCCAGCAGTACCAAGTGCTCTCTTCCTGACCACAGTGTCCACAGGGCCATCACGGGGCGACCAAGGTGGTTAACCCTGGGCCCCACACACACACAAGGGAGCCAACACATAGTGTAAACATTAACTGCAATTCCAAGCCGTTACTGTCAGTGATCATATTGCATCCAGAAGAAGAATAAACCATAATTACTGACTTTACTGAAATGTCTGGTAGACTCCTGAGATCCAGGGAGAGCCATCAAATCTCCAAGATCTTGACCTGAGGTGGTGATTAATTGCAAATCACTGCATCAATTGTAAAGCATTACTAAAAATGGCCAAAGCTTCTATTGGTGACATCAAGTCCTGTTCCATTCTTAGTAACACTATGGATCTCCTCTTTGATAGACAGGGGGCAGGACTTCATGCAGTGATTTGCATAAATCATGCCCTCAAGCTCCACCCCCCACAATGAAGTTTCTTGTTTCTCCCTGAAAGGAGGCAGCTATGATGTAAACACATAACAATTGCTTATTTTAACTAGCTAAAACAGTTAGTAACTTGTTAACCTCCAACATTTCCTTATCATATCCTCCAACATGTTATCATACCCTCCAACATTTTCATACTGAAAATCGGTACACCGGGACTGTGTCCGATATCGATGGGACGGGCTTTCCTCCTCTTTAATTTGCATGTATGATAAGATGTAAGATCTCATTTTATACTTTGTCCTATGAGCAAAGAACTAAAGGTGCTGTCCACATAGTTCTTCTATAGTGATCAGATGCTGCAGGACTGGAAGGTAAGTATAGGGGGCCAGAACCTGGTACAGGAACCCTTTAAGCCGATACTGACTGTTAAAAAAACGGTACTGTGACGACTAAATAGGTACAGTTGAAGTGTATGTGTTATGTGTTTTATTTTTTGGCCAGTTGCACTAGGGAAATATAATGTCTTCCGGCTCTATGCTATGAAGAGGGAGGTACAATATAAGTTGAATGTCACTGACTGATATCCACCCTCCTAAGAACAGCCATACTATGCTAGAAGAAGTGCACCCCCTCCAGCACAGTACTTGGGTCACAAAAACCCAAAAGCTCAATATATCCTTAATGGCATTACATTAGAATCTACTGAGGAGGAAAGGGATCTAGGAGTCATTATTTCATGTGACTTAAAGGTAGCCAATCAATGTAACAAAGCAATGAGAAAGGCAAGTCAGATGCTTGGTTGCATAGGGAGAGGAATTAGTAGCAGAAAGAGAGAAGTAGTGATGCCCCTTTATAAGTCATTGGTACGCCCTCACCTAGAATACTGTGTTCAGTTCTGGAGGCCATATCTCCAGAAAGACATAAATACATTAGAGACTGTGCAAAGAAGAGCAACTAAAATGGTCCATGGCCGTTGTAACAAATCATACCAAGAAAGGCTAGAGCAACTAAACATGTATAGCTTGGAGCAAAGAAGGGAGAGGGGGGACATGATAGCAGCTTTCAAATACATCAAGGGTTGTGACCAGCTAGAGGAGGGGGCATTTTTCAAAAGAAAAGGTGTAATAGAACACAAGTGCATGAATATAAACTGGAGGGTGGTAGATTCAAAGGAAATGTGCGGAAAAATTACTTCACTGAAAGGGTGATAGATAAATGGAATATTCTCCCATC
>WWET01003351.1:0-27528 GCA_011038615.1 Limnodynastes dumerilii
ATGCATTTTATCTGGGAACCTCCGCATGCGATACTTGTATCGATCTTTAGTAATCTCAGTCCCCGTGAGCCATGGATAGACCCTCTGTTCGATGTAGTCATTGTTCCCCTTCTCTCGTTTGCTCTTCTTGAAATTGATTAAATCAAATTTACATTTCTCAATAGCCGTTTGCAATTTCTCTAACCACTCTGTGGAGGTATCCTGTTCAAGTGTGCATTTGTACTGGGTTTCCAACTGGGCAAATTTAGCCGCTGATTTCTCCATCTCCTTTCTTGCTTCGTCGATAACCAGCAACATTAAATCATGGGAGCATTTGTTCAATATTGCCACCCAACGGCGACAAAATTCATGGCTCTGCCTCCCTATAGTAGGGATATTGTGAATGCGGAACCCCTTCGGGATCTTTTTGTCGCGATAGTAATCCGATAAGGTTAAACCGTGTAGCATATAGCTAATCTCCCGTTTCTTGGCCTTTAACATTTCTCTAAAACGCTCATTATTGGTGGTTTCCCCACCAGCTTGAGCCAATCCGTCCTTAAACAAGATGTCCTGTGCCTCTGATTCAGAGAATGTCAAAACCTCCCCCTCAGGGAGTGGAGGTCTAGGCATACAGGCAGGCAGATCCATAATATAGTTCACCAATCTCTGGATGAATGAACGTAGAGAGACTTGACAATACAATACTGTCACGTTCAAGGATTGTTTGGGATCGGTTCCGGGTTTCAGAGATGGAGACAACAGTGTTGGGTTAAAATGGAATTGAGCAGGTTTAATAATAGATGGGAGCATACAGAAGTAACGGTATCTGAGAGTCCCAGATGAGACAATGGTGTGAGTCCAAGTAAATCTGCCCCATAATGCCAGTGCCTACCTCCAATGTCTGCCCCCATATGCCAGTGCCAAACTCCATCTGCCCCATAATGCCAGTGCCTACCTCCAATGTCTGCCCCCATATGCCAGTGCCAAACTCCATCTGCCCCATAATGCCAGTGCCTACCTCCAATGTCTGCCCCCATATGCCAGTGCCAAACTCCATCTGCCCCATAATGCCAGTGCCTACCTCCAATGTCTGCCCCCATATGCCAGTGCCAAACTCCATCTGCCCCATAATGCCAGTGCCTACCTCCAATGTCTGCCCCCATATGCCAGTGCCAAACTCCATCTGCCCCATAATGCCAGTGCCTACCTCCAATGTCTGCCCCCTAATGCCAGTGCCAGCCTCCATCTGCCACCATAATTCCAGTGCCTGCCTCCAATGTCTTCCCCCATCTGCCCCCTAATGCCAGTGCCAGCCTCCATCTACACCCATAATGCCAATGTATGCCCCAATTGTCAGCCTCCATCTACCTCCATTATATGCTAGTGCCTGCCTCCAATGTCTGCCCCCAGCCTGCATCTGCCCTAGTTATATACCAGTGTGCCTGCCTCCTTGTCTTCCCCCAATTGTCAGCCTCCATTCTGCCCCATTTATGCCATGCCAGACCCTTTTTATGAACTTTCTTTCTTTTGAATTCTTCTTTTCTCCGCGGCGTTCCCAGTGCTGCTCATCGTTGTCTCTCCGGCGGTGTCTGGTCTGCAGTCATGTGACAAACTGCTATTAAGGGGCCATTGGAGCCCTGTATTAGCTGTTCTCAGGGCCGGATTAAGGTCTGTGGGTGCCCCTGGGCAACTAAATCGTGGGGGGGCCCCTGCTTCACATTAACATAAGTAAATACACACGTGCACACATAAGAGGGCACTTAATTCTACTTTAAAAAAATAATATATATATAGTGGAACAACCAGCACTCATACATCAATAGTTAAAAATCCATAGATTGCTCCGGTGCTCGAACTCATTGATGGATAGCAAGAATCACGATGAGGGCACTCGGAGACTCTCACATCAAAGAAACAACACAAGGCATCGGAGGTCCGACGTTTCAAGCCCTTTAATCGTGGCTTTTCATCAGGGAATACAAAATGCAAATAAACATATAGACCTTAAATACCCTACTCACCCAACCCAGCCGCCTCCGTCCTCGTCCCACGTGCACCAGGAAGCAATCAGGATGGATGATATCCATCAATGAGTTCGAGCACCGGAGCAATCTATGGATTTTTAACTATTGATGTATGAGTGCTGGTTGTTCCACTATATATATATTATTTTTTTAAAGTAGAATTAAGTGCCCTCTTATGTGTGCACGTGTGTATTTACTTATGTTAATGTGAAGCAGGGGCCCCCCCACGATTTAGTTGCCCAGGGGCACCCACAGACCTTAATCCGGCCCTGAGAACAGCTAATACAGGGCTCCAATGGCCCCTTAATAGCAGTTTGTCACATGACTGCAGACCAGACACCGCCGGAGAGACAACGATGAGCAGCACTGGGAACGCCGCGGAGAAAAGAAGAATTCAAAAGAAAGAAAGTTCATAAAAAGGGTCTGGCATGGCATAAATGGGGCAGAATGGAGGCTGACAATTGGGGGAAGACAAGGAGGCAGGCACACTGGTATATAACTAGGGCAGATGCAGGCTGGGGGCAGACATTGGAGGCAGGCACTAGCATATAATGGAGGTAGATGGAGGCTGACAATTGGGGCATACATTGGCATTATGGGTGTAGATGGAGGCTGGCACTGGCATTAGGGGGCAGATGGGGGAAGACATTGGAGGCAGGCACTGGAATTATGGTGGCAGATGGAGGCTGGCACTGGCATTAGGGGGCAGACATTGGAGGTAGGCACTGGCATTATGGGGCAGATGGAGTTTGGCACTGGCATATGGGGGCAGACATTGGAGGTAGGCACTGGCATTATGGGGCAGATGGAGGTTGGCACTGGCAGTAGGTGGCAGATGGGGCAGACATTGGAGGCAGGTGCTGGTATTATGGGGGCAGATGGAGACTGGCACTGGCATTAAGGGGCAGATGGGGCAGACATTGGAGGCAGGGGGCTGGCACTGGCATTAGGGGGCAGATGGGGCAGACATTAGGGGGCAGACATTGGTGGTAGGCACTGGCATTATGGGGCAGATGGAGGTTGGCACTGGCATATGGGGCAGACATTGGAGGAAGGCAATGGCATTATGGAGCAGATGGAGGTTGGCACTGGCATTAGGGGACAGATGGGCAGACATTGGAGGCAGGTGCTGGAATTATAGGGGCAGATGGAGACTGGCATTGGCATTATGGGGCAGACATTGGAGGCAGGCACTGGCATGATGGGGGGCAGACATTGCAGGCAGGCACTGGCATTATGGGGGCAGATGGAGGCTGGCATTGGAGGCAGGCACTGGCATTATGGGGACAGATGGAGGCTGGCACTGGCAATAAGGGGGCAGATGGAGGCTGGTACTGGCATAAGGGGGCAGATGGAGGCTGGCTTTGGCAATAAGGGGCAGACATGGAGGCTGGCACTGGCAATAAGGGGGTAGATGGAGGCTGGCATTGGCAATAGGGGGTAGACATAGAGGCTGGAACTGGCAACAGGGGGCAGACATTGAGGCTGGACATTAAAAGGGGCAGACATGGAGGCTCGACAAATAATAAAGAGCCAGATATGAAGGCTCGACATAATTAGGGGAAGACATGGATAAACAGGGGGGAGACATATGGAGGCTGTACATAATAATTATAAGGGGCAGACATGGAGGTAGGAAAAATAAAAAGGTGAATATGGAGGCTGCACATATGAATCCTGGACAAATAATAAGAGCCAGACATATGGATGGCAGGCCTAATATTAAGAGGCAGACATATAGATGGTTGATAATAGGGGAAGGCACTAGACCTGCTGCAAGACACACCCACTTTCCCAGACACACCCACTGGGTGGTTCAAGACACCCCCCCTTTACTAGGCCGCAAAATGTTGTCCCGCTTTCGAAATCTCCAGTGTTGGGAGTTATGAAATGTAAATATCTGTGAATACGGCCACAATTGAGTATTTTTTTTTTTTTTTTCAAACCTTGGGCATGATCATTGCACCACCAGATGGCGCTGTTCTCAGACATTAGTTGCCCTCAACAGCAGAAGTGGTAACATCTACCCTGGATCCCCTGGGGCTGGGGGTAACTGAAAAGCACATTTTCCATGATTTATAACTGTTCAGTGAATGGTCTATTATCCTATTACACTGTATAAAACCACTTCTGGGTTTAGAACCTTTGGGGAAGGTTTTGGTGGTAAAAAGTCCAAAATGAATGCTGAGACTTGCAGTGCGACCTCCGGGGGGGTCTACAGATCGCTTTCCTCTGCATTTAAGTCTTGTGATGTAAACAACTCTCTCACCTGGCAGTGGAGGGGTTAATGGCTTCTGCTACCAGAAGTGAAAGAGAAAGTACATTGCGTCTGTCTCCATTTTGTATTCCATAACTTTCCAGTAAGCAGAGAGAGAAGAAGCTGTGAGTATTGTTAGTCCGTCATTACCTGTCATTTATCACGGTTCTGAATGGTTCTTGTCATTATTTAACCCATTGTTTGCCATGCTCCGTTGAATGGTTCTTTATTTATAGAGGTTTATGGGGTCAGAGGTAGACATAGTTTGTGTCTCGTCCTGTAACAGTTACTCTGATATTGTGCATATTGTGCAGGATACAGAGCCTGTCACTTCTCTATATATCACATAGAATCAAGAGGTATAGGGGTCTCATAGCCCACCCTATCTTATATAATATCAGTGGCCAGGAAAAGTAGGTGTGGCAGTGTTGGGTGGTGGGGGATGTGCTCCCCTTGTGGGACTTTGATGTGCCACAATTTTGGCACATTAGGGGTTATTTTGTACAACTTTGTTACAGACCATGGTAATATTTAGGATATTCTTATATTTATCCCAAGCATGTTTACATTCTACTGTGTTACCTCAGATGGGAGATTATTCCACTTATCTTTCACCCTTTCAGTGACCTCATTATCTGCACATTTCCTCTGAATCTACCACCGTCCAGTTTATATTCATTCCTTCATGTTCTATTACACCTTTTCCTTTATATAATGTCCCCACCTGTACCTGTCACCCTCCAGTATATACACATGTCCTCATGTTCTATTACGCCTCTTCCTTTATATAATGTCCCCTCCTGTACCTGTCACCTTCCAGTATATACACATGTCCTCCTGTTCTTTACATCTCTTCCTTTATATAATGTCCCCTCCTGTACCTGTCACCCTCCAGTGTATAGACATGCCCTTGTGTTCTATTACGCCTCTTCCTTTATATAATGTCCCTCCTGTACCTGTCACCCTCCAGTTTATATGCATGCCCTCATGTTCTATTACACCTCTTCCATTATATAATGTCCTCTCCTGTATCTGTCACCCTCCAGTTTATATTGATGCCCTCATGTTCTATTACACCTCTTCCTTTATATGATTTCCCCTCCTGTACCTGTCACCCTCCAGTATATACAAATGTCCTCATGTTCTATTACACCTCTTCCTTTATATAATGTTCCCTCCTGTACCTGTCACCCTCCAGGTTAGACACATGTCCTCATGTTCTATTACACCTCTTCCTTTATATAATGTCCCCTCCTGTATCTGTCACCCTCCAGTATATACAAATGTCCTCATGTTCTATTACACCTCTTCCTTTATATAATGTTCCCTCCTGTGCCTGTCATGCTCCAGTATATACACATGTCTCCATGTTCTATTACATCCCTTCATTTATATAATGTCCCCTCCTGTATCTGTCACCCTCCAGGTTATACAGATGTTCTCATGTTCTATTACTCCTCTTCCTTTTTATAATGTCCCCTCCTGTACCTGTCACGCTCAAGTTTATATTTATGCCCTCATGTTCTATTACACCTCTTCCTTTATATAATGTCCCCTCCTGTACCTGTCACCCTCCAGTATATACACATGTCCTCATGTTCTATTACACCTCTTCCTTTATATAATGTCCCCTCCTATACCTGTCACCCTCCAATATATACACATGTCCTCATGTTCTATTACACCTCTTCCTTTATATAATGTCCCCTCCTATACCTGTCACCCTCCAGTGTATATTCATGTCCTCATGTTCTATTACACCTCTTCCTTTATATAATGTCCCCTCCTTTACCTGGTTACACCGCTTGATATATGTATTTTTAACTTATATGTGGAATGATTCGTGGTTATTGTGGTCTAATATTTGTCCTGATGTCTCCACAGTTCTGATGGATTCCAAGGTGTCCGTCTTCGAGCTGCAGAGCAATCAGGAGGTGACAGAGAAGGAGGTGTCTCCGATCTTTCCCTGGGGGAAAACGCGTCGCCTCTCTGTTGTCACTACTCAGAATAGTGATCTGCACCTTCTTCGCAGAGAGTCAGAGAAGGTGAGAGATCCTTATGGAGATGACGCTCCGCCTGAACGTTCAGATGACTGTTATGGTTTCTAGGTCTACATTGGGAGCCATTGAGAATAAGGCAGTATATCCAACATTGGGGCACCAGGTTCAGTAGGTTGTCAGAGGCCGAACGCTGTTTTAAGCTGTCTGCCTCTGACAGTTTCCATCAGACAGGCTCCGCCCCAAGTCCCACTTAGCTCCACCCAGTCCCATCCATCCAGGCACCTGGGTCTCCGTTGCGTTGGCTAACATACAAAATTTACTCGCAGTTCAGGATCCGGTCCAT
Organism: Limnodynastes dumerilii; assembly: GCA_011038615.1. Classification (NCBI taxonomy): domain Eukaryota; kingdom Metazoa; phylum Chordata; class Amphibia; order Anura; family Limnodynastidae; genus Limnodynastes; species Limnodynastes dumerilii. Next base: position 6,604 of record WWET01003351.1, read on the forward strand.
GGTTTCCTTTATGGTATGAACAAAGCTTCCTGGTACAATTTTATCCATTTGAATTATTATTATTATTATTATTATAGATTACTATTATATATTATTATTTATTTTTATTATATATTATTTAAAGAGAGGAGATCGTTCCATTATGGTGGCTCCATAAAGGTTTTTGAGGCGACTGATTCCTCTGGAATGAAATGGGCGGTGAGCATTAATATGACTTTATTTATTGGTTTCCAAACAGAGAAAAACAAACAACAACACAAGACAAAAGAGGCCGCTCACCCCAACCCACTCCCCATTATACAGCAAACACAAGGCATCTGTGCATACTACAGTATATTACTCCTTTCATACCAAAAACCCGGGATAATGAACACGGCTTCTAGTCGTCTGTTCTGACCGCAGGTATAACCCGGGTTGTAGCCTTTCACACTGGACCCATGTCTGAGGCAGACAGCGCTCCCCATCCCCCATTGTACATATTTTTTATATGGAACCCTGGCTGAATAACCCTGGTTCCTCCTTTCACACCACAGCACGGGTTAAGCCATTCTGGGAATAACCCTGGTACTGACCCAGGGCAACAGACCCGGGTTGACCCTTTCACACTGACACCCAACCTGGGTTAATCCTGGGTCCATAGCTCGCTGTGAAAGGGGTATAACAGAGCAGTGCACAGTGTTGTTTTGCAAGCCATTTCCATATACAGTTGTTGTAAAATAAAATAAAATAGGGCTGGGCAGGGGATTACTGAAGAGAAGGCAAGAAAGAGAGACACGAATATGCAAATCTGAGAGGCAAAAATAGAGATGAACATGCAAATCTGAGAGGCAAAAAGCGAGACAAATATGCAAATCTGAGAGGCAAAAAAGAGAGACAAATATGCAAATCAGAGAGGCAAAAAGAGAGACAATATGCAAATCTGAGAGGCAATTAAGAGCCGCAATTGAGGAAAACATCCAGTCAGTTATTAACCTCGTCTAAATAGAGAGCACAGTCTAATTCAGGGTTGACGGCTTTTGAGAACCCAGATGGAAGAGGTAGAGGCCGGCACTGGGGGGGGGGCTTAAAGACACGATTTATGCAAAGTTCATCTTTAAGCCCCACCCCCTTTCCAGTACTACCTTAATGCATAGTGTTCCAGGGGGTGGGCGGGGCTTGATGACAGAAATCACATCATCAAGCCCCGCCCATCCCTAGTAACCCTAAGGATTACTATTATGAGAGGCCCCCCTGCCTCATGCGGGAGATTTGCCGGCTCTCCTGGGATACTGGGAGAACTGCCTGGATATTCCGGGAGAGTCACCATCCCTGGCAAATGGCGCTTCTGAGTTATCCAAATAACTGAAATGTTGTGTTTTAGCTTGTACTAGTTTATTCTGCTTATGCAGAGCCTTATATACCCATAACTGTCCCCTGTGGCTCCTCCATTCAGTAAGCTGATTGGCTCCCTTAAATTATAGGGCGGTAGCGTTTCTGGTACGTTTATCTGGTGTTTTAAAAAATTGATCATGTCCACTAACGAGAGCGATTATTTGCCCGATCACCCAATAATTGTAGGATTGGACTGATCATCAGTGTATGGCCAGCTTAACAACTGTGGGATAAAGAAGGATTTAAATTGCTTAAATAGCTCAGTAGGTAACACATCTATATAGGGTCCCTGTGGTTCGGAAAGGACTGTATCACCTCTTCCAGTTCCTCCGCAGTATATGGAGCTTCAAGGCTCGCAGCAGCTTCCGCAGAAAGCCTAGGTAAAGCAATAGCAGAGAGAGGCCCTAAGCAGTAGATGGATTTCAAACTCATGGGGCCCTAAGCAAGATACCGGTTTGGGGCCCCACAAGCGATCCTGCATGTTGGAAATGACAGCTCTCGTTTGATAAAGCTGCAAGGGTGCTTAACAATGTTAGATCCTTGGCCCCCGAGGCTCGCCAGGCCTTAAGTGGGTGCCTAGGTTGCCTTGTGGATAATCCGGCTCAGGCCCTAAGATCACCCAGGGCGTGTGAAGCTTTAGAAGCGTACATGGATTTAAATTATGCTCTATATCTGGGGCCCTATATTTTGTATCCCCATGTTCATCCAGGATTGCAGTAATGTGTGGATTAGATTGTTCCCCCCCTGGCCAGGCACCCCCAATATATGATTGTTCGTCAGTGGGATGATCCTTCTGGTCATTAGACTTTATACAATCGCATTGGACAGTTGGTTGAAGCAACCAGATTGGGTGACATGATTATCAGTAGAGCTATATATCGGAAGAAGAGATTGCTTTACAGATAAATTGTAATGACACAAGAATACACAAGTGTTTTATTTGTCCTGTGGCTGTGTTGTGTCACATTGGGCCGGATCCAGAACTACGTCCGTCTTCCATAGACGGACGTAGTTCACTAAACAGTAGCTACTGCGCATTCGTAGTATCTATTGTACGCAATCTGCGTATCGTTTCGATACGTAGATTGCGTATATGCGGTCTAAAAGACGTACAATAGCTACTACGCATGCGCAGTAGCTACTGTTTATTGAGTTACGTCCGTCTATGGAAGACAGACGTAGTTCTGGATCTACCATGTGCAGGCTCTCCATGTCGGGACCAGCACCTGCGGGCAGACGCGTCTTCGGTCCGGTAAGTATTTAAGCTATTATATTGTTTTCTTTTATTTCTGTTGTTTTTTTAATTGTTTTTTAATTTTCAAATTTTTTTTTTTTATTTACATTTTTTAAAGACAACGGTATTTATGAATATTCCAGCGGTCTACCCATACATATACCCCTTTTTCTCCCCCTAATAACAGCTATTAGGGGGAGAAAAAGGGGGTTTTATGGGGAGATTGCTGGAAGAGAAGTCTGAATGCCAGTCTGAAATGGCGTTATTTTAACTCTCAGAGCAGAGTATAAAACTCCGCTCTGAGGGTTAGTAAATAGCCAGCCCCATTGAAAACAACGGGCTGGCGAGGACAGGTGAAGTTTCACTGCATGGCCATGGAAACTGGTGATTTCCATTGCGGTGCAGCTCTTGTAAATAGCAGAAAGTTCATTTTTGGAGTTATAACTTCATAACTCCAAAAATGAACTTTTTAATGCTTTAGTAAATAGAGCGGTTATTGAGAGTTATTCCATAATGCTTCATGATCCTGAGGCACAGTGGTGGCAGCCATTTTGGAGATTTCATTATTGCCAATGCACGTTCTGAAACACTTTCTGCACAAGTATCCACTACCCACTTCATCTCGTCCCCTCTAGAGCTGTGAGGCAGATATCATCCTATTGTAACATATGATAATTAACGCAACTTTGGGCAATTAACTATTCCACTTTGAGTCTAAAGTTTCCATTATACATCTAGTATATAGGACAGGGGTAAACAACCTTCGGCAATCCAGGTGTTGCAAAACTACAACTCCCAGCATGCTTCACTAGCATGAGCATACCTAATACCTGGCAAAGCTTGATTGAACTTGTAGTTTCACAGTATCTTAAGTGCAGCAGGCAGCCATTTTGTGCTTCCTTGCCATCACTGAGGTTTTTACTGATGGCAGCGTTTTAGACATCACTAAGGATATATGTGAGAGCATAGTGGAAGCCATTACAGTTTGAGAGTAAAGAAAAATAAAAGTTTATCAATTTATTATGCTGCTTTCAATAAATGATAATCAATATGGCTTCAGCACACAAAATGGCTTCCTCCAGGGATAAGCTAGACAGCATACTCTCCACATGCATGTTTTCAGTAGGTGCCATTATTACAGTATTATCGGCGCCTGTGTATTTTTAAATATAAAGCTTGGCATTCAGATAACGTGAGCGCCGGCCTTTGTCTATCTCCAGACATCAAAGAAGTATCGGGAGTTGCTGGCGTCCTTTGGTGCCCAACATTCTAACCAAGAAGATGTCTCTAGAGAGATCTGTGCGGAGGCTTTACGCTTTCTCTGTCTTTCCGCGCATGATGAAGCCTGCAGCCGCTTCACCAGAACGCTCTCCGGGATCCTGAATAAGATCCAGGTGCCCATCCTGGGCAGGAATAAACACGAGAGGAGCTTCCTGGTGGGCACCCTGGTGGCACTGGCAGCAGCTGAAATGGCGACTGCCATTGGAGGTCGAAAGACCTTTGACCATAGAGATGAGGGGAACGAGCGTCAGGTGGATCAGACAGCGCAGGTAAGTCGATTGTGAGGTTAAATTACATATCTTGCGTCATTCAGGACATAATAAGATGTGCCTTAGCCCAGTCCAATCAAAAAAGCCCACCTTGGGTTATAACTCCGCCTTTTCTCCCCCACCCCTTAGAGGTGAGCCTCAAGGAGAGGGGGGACATTACATACACCTTACACTATATATAAAAATGTTATTTTGGACAGGGGCGTGACCATAGCACAATGGGGGCATAGTCAAGTGTCAATGGGCGTGGTCATACCCAAACAAAATATTAAAATATTCATTTATAATTATTTACACCCCTCGCTGTGTGATCCTTAGACGCAAATTCTATAAGCAACTTAATAATAAGTCTATTATTTTATATTCCATTATAGCAAAAAAACTAAATCCTTTTTCCAGATTCAGCAGCTAATCCAGGCGTTTAATGTGGAGGCCGAGCTGATGACTGTACCCTACCAGGGAAAGACAGTCCATATTATATTCCGAAATCCCCACCCCGAGAACTTGGTGAGTACATTCAAAGGAGACCAAAGTGTCTCTCACATTTCTGTCTCCATTACTGAAGTCCTGTTGCCAAAGTGTCTCTCACATTTCTGTCTCCATTACTGAAGTCCTGTTGTTTAGCCAACTACAAGCTTTTATTACATCTTGGTCTTCATAAAAATGGCCTCCTCCATAGGCCTCAATGCATTGAAATGGGGCACGATTTCTGACTCCTGTCATCATGCTGCAGGAGGAGGAGCCACCTCCTCTGTAGCATCATGGAGGATGCCAGACTCTCTGGGGAGACGGGGAATTCATCTACTGATGAAGAAGTCTCCCTGATATTAAGTGACGGTTGGAGTGGATTGTTCAGGGTTGCCAACTTTTTAAAGCTTCCCTCCGGGAGATCCTGGTGGGAACACCCATAGATGCCTGCAAGGGGATGTGTCAAGGGGACGTGATTTATGCAAATCGCGTCATTAGGCACCGCCCCTGTCAATCACTACTGTAATCCATAGTGTTCAGGGCTGGGGTTTGATGACATCATCAAGTCCCGTCCATCCCTAGTATCTCTAGGGATTACAATAGAAATTGACAAGGGGGTGGGACTTGCCGGAGGTTTGCAGACTCTCCCAGGATACCGGGAGAACTGCCCAAATTTCGGGAGTCTCCCAAATATTCAGGGACAGTCGGCAATCCTGGGATAAATAAATGTATAAATAAATGATCATACTTTTCCACGTATCAGCTGTTGCATGCTGGGAGTTGTAGTTCCACACTACATGAAGTGATGAAGGTTGCCCATTGCTTAAATAATGATGATGACCTTTCTATCCACCAGGCATCTGGAGGCCAGAGCCAGACTGAGCTGGGAGAAAAGCTGACATTTGGGATGTCTCATAAAGTGTTGTCCATCACTGATACTGATTACGAGGTGAATGAGACCGGTTACTGTCGTTCTGCGCTATTTAACCAGAGCCCTCGGGGTCCGTTGTAACCTCCTGCCACATTTACCGCAATCTGCTCAACCTGTCCATACTTCAGACAGGTTGCAACAAGTGGCGCCCTCAAGTGGTTAGGGCTTAGTATTACAATGTACTTTATTTAATTTTTAAGCCTACTATTGCACTGCCGACCAATACATTTTAAACGTGAATCAGTCAGAAATCTTAAGTATGGTAAAGCAATTGGAAGTTGGTGCGAGCGAGGGGATTGGTCTCGCATAGATCCACTGGGGTACTGAGGCAGTAAGACACTTGAAGCCCATTGAGGAGGAAAATTCTCCCTCCCTCTCCATAGTGACCATGTGACCTAGCAACAAGTCCACCATATTGTTATACTGTATGGGTCTGATCCAGACTTACGAGCGCCTTACAGCTGCCTGAGGTCTATACGGCCGTCATCGTAGTGGGGAGTGTACTTACGTGTCCAGATTCCTACCCTAAACATTCCGATCAGCTCTGTGGCCTTTCAGCCACATTTCTGATTGTAACAGGGCTTCCCCCGTCCTCGTCCCCCAATTTGCATGCCTTTCTCTGCCTTGACGGCGGATATACGGCATGCGTAAAGGGGGGGGATAGCCCTTTTTCGTAACAGCCAGCGGCCGTAACTATAGTTGCTCCCGCCGGCCATTATGCCACCGTATGAAGGTTGTGTGCATGTGCACAACATTCATAACAGGGAAATTACAGCCGAGCCGTCCGCAATTCCCTGGGCGGCCGTAGGTCTGGATCAGGCCCTATGTGCACAATGTGACTGGTGTAACACATGTTTTATTAATATACTAACTTTGGTTTACAGATACAATTTCTGCAAAGTCTGCAAGAATCCTGCGACATGGGCTCTGTGTTCCACCTCCCTGCTTTTGTGGAACATTTGTTGGTAAATATTAACGTTGTTGGAAATACCTGGATCACTTCTGACAGAGGGGCGGGGCTGAGGTGACAAGTGGGCGTTCCCTCTTAGTCGGGTGACAGTATAGGTGTTCCCTCTCTCTGTGTACCCATCCAATTAAGACAGAGGGACGGGGCTGAGATCACAAGTAGGCGTTCCCTCTTAGTCAGTGTTGCCATTCCATTAGGTACAATATAATCCGCTCCTGAGCTTCCAACTGTCAGTCACCTGGTTTAAATGAATTAACTGATATTTTAAAAAATTATTTTCCTCTTCAACAAAGTTGGTTACCATAGTAACTGACATTTGGAAACTGAGAAGCAGAGTATTTTGTACCTAATGGAATGGGTCATTTTGGAGGGTCTGTAACTTTTCAAATCAAGAGATAAATGCCAGTATAGGGACGGGGCTTAATTTATCAATTTATGCAAATTGAGTCATTAATTTCCGCCCTCTTTTCAGCTCTACCTTAATTCATAGTGGTTCGGGGTAGGCTGGGCTTGATGATGAAAATCGCATCATCAAGTCCCGCCCATCGCTAGTAACACTAGGGATTACTCTTATGACAGGTCCTCCTGCCTCTCTGCGGGAGATTTGCTGGCTCGCCCGGGAAAACTGCCCAAACTTCGGGAGTCTCCTGGATATTCCGGGAGAGTCGGTTACCCTGCTCTTAGTCAGGTGACAGTATGAGCATTTCCACTCTTTGTACCCACCCAGACATTCATAACTTCAGGGATAACTGAGGTAGCCCCCCCTGACAATTAAAGGTATATCTGTGCATGTTACTGTCCATAAGAGCTTACACTCTAAAAGCAGCAGATGAGTCATGGTTGACATTCTGGAAAGTTGTTCCATTGAAATATTACCGTGATTCTAAGCGCTGGCCTTATTCATGTATTACAGAACGTCTCGGAGTGGAGGAACGGTATAAGGCATCTCTTGAATGGAGAAAGTCAGAAGCAGGAGATCATCGATAAACTCTCTGACTTGGCCGCGAGATTCATCTGCAGTGACAAATGCCGAACAAAGAACTTCACGAAATGCTTCAGGAAAGTTATGCAGGAAAGATGGATGTCCGCACAATCTATCTCAGCGGGCAGGGAAGTGATAACGGCCTCTGGTATTTTAGTGGCCATCTTGGCAGCTTCGATTGCCAAATCCAATGCCGATGGAGAGAAGGAGGATATTTCTGATAGCACGGATGAAGACATGGAGGAGGACCAGGAAAAAGATGTAGAGCACACTGATGTCTCTGATGTTTCTTCTAGTCCTCCGCCAACTTCAGCCACAGGCCAGAACAAATCACACGAGGTTATGGGTTCCCCTGCCAGTGGTGGAAACACTTCTAAGGAGAGTGATGATTTGTCGTCTCTTATTACACCAAAATCTGAGGGGTCTCTAGACATCAGTACTGCTAATACTCCAGAGATCAGGGCTAGCAGCACATTATCTCATCCACAAAGCCCTGAACCAGAGCCAACTAACCTTCATATATTAAGAGCTGAGGACGATGAATGGAACACTGAAGTGGGTGTACCTGCAATAGATTCAGAGGTGATATTGAAATGCGATGGTGTGGATAGTTTGGAACATCGTGATATGGATGGAGAAAAACATGTCAGTAAGGCTCAGGTGGGACATAGTGGTGTGGATAGAGAAAAACGTGTCAGTAGGGCTCGGATGGAAGGTGTTGGTGTGGATGAAGAGAAATGCATCAGTAAGGATCAGGTGGAAGGTGGTGATGTGGATGGAAAAAAAAGGGCTCAAGGGGCAGGTGGTGGTGTAGATGGAGTAGAAAATGGAAGCGAAGATGGGGAAGAAGGCAGTAGTGTGGTGGAGGTGGTACACAGCAGGGAATATTCCTGTACACCTACCACTGGTGCATTAGACGTCTGTGACAATGACAGACCAATACCCAGCTCTGATTGCAGTGGATTAGAAAAGGAGAAACCTCTAGGGGGCAGTAGAAATACTGATGCAATGAAAAAGGAGAATCTCAGTTCTTCAAGTTATCCAACACCTGATGAAACAGTTTCTCCTCGTCCTAGTATAGAAGTGACCGGTGATGAACCTCCCCGGGGGGTCCTGGGCCATGATGAGCACATGATACCCGGCACGTTTGACTTGCTGAAGGATATTAGTGCGAGTCCCAAAGAGACCGAACCTGAATTCAACAAGACCAAAGAAAGTCCATCAGACATAGATAGGAAACCCAGGGAGACCTCTGGGTCTCACAGGGTCTGGTGGATCGGGGTCACTCTGCTGGGTTTGATTCTTATTCTCCTAAACACATTCAATGTCCTCCCTCTGTGGGTCGTGATGGCTATATTGGGGATAGTGACTTTGATTTACTCGGGAAGCAGAAGACCATAATATATTCCAGCCATCACCCTGTCCCTCAACCATCTTCATTAGACGTCATAAACAAATAAAATTAAACAATATACACATATAAAGAAGTATCATTTCTGCAATTCACTGATCAGTAGTCGCCTCGCACATAACATTCTAAACTCCAACCCCCCCCCCCTCCGTTACAAGCGTTTGTACTTTACTGAATTCTGCAATTTCGCGCTACCCTTTCGGAGCTCATAGAGCGATGACATTTATGACTGAGGTACCGCTCATTAACGGGAATACTTCTTGGGGTGATCACATGTATACTGCCAGATTGCGGCCCTGTGATTGGAGCTCTCTGCGCATCCGTTATTCACAGATCCGATCGCTAAATAATCGGTGGTTAAAATCTTGTTTAATATTACTAGAAGAACAGTCAGTCTCATAATTTACCTGAAGTACGACTTTCCCGAGATTGTAGCCGAATGTTATAATAAAATGATCAGTTAGTTCAATTCTATAACTGTTGTGTTGATTCAGTAATGGGTTGTTAAGGATCTAAGTTTATATCGGCTTGTTGGACCTTTGATAAATTTAAAGTTTTATAATGACCTTGTCAGACCACTGATGGGGTTTTAAAGTTTTATAACAACAATGTTGGACAATGAAAAATGTATTAAAGTTTTTCTTACTTTTATCTGTATCGGAGTCTTCCTCACAACATGATCACTGAATTTGCTTAAAATGGCCCGGATTCACAACCCTGGACGTATTGTACATATGTCCTTAATTTCCCATTAGTAGCTACTACGCATGCGTGGTAACTATTTTACATAATCTACGTATCGTTTCATTACATAGATAGCATATATGCGATCTTAAAGACCACATATACGCAATCTACGTAACAAAAAGGGAAAAGATGGCACCCACCTGGTTCCACATATTATAAAAGCGATTAAAAGCACATATGTCTGGTCTATTCATACGAGTGTGCACAAAAAGACTACAGCGCTATGAATTAAGAGAACTTCTTACCGATTAATTCACCAATTTAGAGAATAATATAATCGAGCAGCAAATATATAAAACCAGGTATTTATTATACAAAAAAAATATAGAAATACTAAAAAGATATGCATAGAGGCACAATGTAAACACAAACACAATTGCACAATATTTAGATATGCACGGGTTGCCGGTACTCTACTAATAAGTTAAAGAGCATTTAGTGAGAAGGTGTTCTGTGGTTAGGACCTAGAGCATGGGGTGGTATCCACTGATGTAAAAGTTTTTAATATCCTGTTAATCAGTTCACCTGTGCCAAGTAATCTCCTGTTTCTGGAGTAGATGGAGTTAATCCAGGGTGTAGCGCTGGCAAACAAAGGTGCAGATAGCATTGTATAGGCTTGGTAGAGGGGGGGAGCAATATCCCTTAGATAATAAAAAGCGTTACTTGCAGTGAACAAGCTGTGGTATCCGTAACTCACATTGTGCCTCTATGCATATCTTTTTAGTATTTCTATATTTTATTTTGTATAATAAATACCTGGTTTTATATATTTGCTGCTCGATTATATTATTCTCTAAATTGATGAATTAATTGGTAAGAAGTTCTCTTAATACATAGCGCTGTAGTCTTTTTGTGCACACTTGGTTTTTTATGGGAGAGGAGACTAGACTCTCCCCACATACAGCTGCTGCAATCCTTATACCATTTAACCTAGGTGCACTTGGTGTCACCTGTTTCCCTTGTCTATTCATATGAATTTCCCAACCACATCCATGACAAGATACCTGCATTCATACTTTACTCCAGCAGTGATGAGCAACTTGATACACATCAGGAGCCATAATCTTTGGTTATGTTCAACAATGCATTTAATGAAAGGAATACAAAATAAAATATAAATATATTATAATAAAATGGAAATAGAAATGTATTAAAATATAATATAAAAACCCATAACAGAGTCCAGGTCAAATCATTATACCCTGGATTATTTTATGTCCAAATATTTAGAATATACACCCCCATTTTATAAACACTGGGAGCCTGCAGAAGGTGCTGTAGATGAATCCTAAGCAATGCTATGATGGCTCTGGGTGACACCTAAATGAGCCCCTGTGGCCCATGTCAGCCAGGCACAAGCTCCTCCCTGTCACCTTCTGTTGCCTTTTAAAAATGGCGCCGTCTGCTGCGGCTTCAATGCCCGCACCGCGCCCGCGCATCCTATTGGTGGATCGCCGCTGACGTCAATCGGACACGACTTCGGCAGTAGCAGCAGCAGTACCACTAGGAAGGAGGAAAGATGGCCGGAGCCGGAGGAGGAGACGACAAAGAGCTGGAGGAGTTACTGGACAGTAAGAGCACGGCCGGGGGCAGGTGCAGGGTGTGGGGGCTGCACAGGGTCACCCTGGGTCAGGGGTTTCCCCTTTATGTCATGTGCTCTGTGGCTGATCACGTGAGGTGCTCTGGTGACAAGTGTCAGGAGGGTGGACTTTACCCCTAATAGCCTGTCATTTGCCCTGATCAGCCCCATACACCAGAGTATATACTGTACGGCTCCCCCATTTACCACAATACAGCATAGTTGCCAACTCTCCCTGAATATCAGGGAGACTCCCTGAATATTGGGTGATCTCCCTGAAGTGTTTGGTAATCTCCCTGATTTTAATTTCATCCATTGAGGTCTATGGAGATGACCGATTTCATGGAGGCCAAGATGTAATGAAAGAATCTTGTTAATCAGCTGCAGCGTCACTTTTAGTTTTTCCATAAAGATAGTAATGAAAGTATTCACTGACCATTTAATAATCAATAAATACTGACATTTTTATTGTAAAATAGTTTTCCTGGCAGTGCTAGATACACCTATGGGTATATAACTCAGTATATTGATGTCCTGATATTTACCCCTTATTATCTTTATAATCACTTATATACTGTACTGTTATACCATATACCACACAGTATAAAGATGTCCTCTCATTTATAATCAATACTATACAGTACTGATCCATTATATACCACACATTATTATCATCTCCTTTACCTCTTATTGTCTCAACTCTATGCTGTACTGCTCCCCTATACACCCCATTATATACTGTACTGCTTTACCATACACCCCAATATATACTGTACTGCTCCCCCATACAGAGCTCCTCTCCGTGACTGTAGCAGATGGTAGGAATGCGATCTTGTGTGGCAGAGCTCTCAGTGACTGTAGCAGATGGTAGGAAAGTGGTCTTGTGTGGCAGAGCTCCTCTCAGTGACTGTAGCCGATGGTAGGAATGTGATCTTGTTTAGCAGAGCTCCTCTCAGTGACTGTAGCCGATGGTAGGAATGCGATCTTGTGTAGCAGAGCTCCTCACAGTGACTGCAGCAGATGGTAGGAATGTGATCTTGTGTAGCAGAGCTCCTCTCAGTGACTGTAGCCGATGGTAGGAATGTGATCTTGTGTAGCAGAGCTCCTCTCAGTGACTGTAGCAGATGGTAGGAATGTGATCTTGTGTAGCAGAGCTCCTCTCAGTGACTGCAGCAGATGGTAGGAATGTGATCTTGTGTAGCAGAGCTCCTCTCAGTGACTGCAGCAGATGGTAGGAATGTGATCTTGTGTAGCAGAGCTCCTCTCAGTGACTGCAGCAGATGGTAGGAATGTGATCTTGTGTAGCAGAGCTCCTCTCAGTGACTGCAGCAGATGGTAGGAATGTGATCTTGTGTAGCAGGCAGATGGAAGGAATGTGATCTTGTGTAGCAGAGCTCCTCACAGTGACTGTAGCAGATGGAAGGAATGTGATCTTGTGTAGCAGAGCTCCTCTCAGTGACTGTAGCAGATGGAAGGAATGTGTTCTTGTGTAGCAGAGCTCCTCTCAGTGACTAGCAGGAGGCAGATCTGGCTTATAGTTTGGTACCATTCATTAACACTTAACCCTTTGCTTTATTCAGGTGCGCTGGATGATTTTGAGAAGACCAATCAGCCGCCGCCGGCATCTGACAAAGCCACAAAGCCCGCTGTTCCCGAGATTCCTCCCGCAGATGCCGCTAAAGTGAGTGCCCGCCTCGCTGGACGCCTGATGCTGCCCGAAGCGATTACTATAATATGTTTATAGATGTATGTGAGCTTATTCCTAACCACACGGCTCTTTCCTGATTGGTCAGTGTTTCTCAACGCAGAGCATGAGCAGCAGCCAATCACGGCGCAGTTGTTCGCCTTGCCTTATTTGGATGCCATGTGCCCATGTTGAGTATATTGGTCCCATACCTTATCAGATAAGAGAGGCAGCACAGTGGTTCGTACTCACTGCTGGTTAAAATGGAGGGATTTTAGAATGTAAGCTCCTATGGATTAAGGACTGATGGCAATAGTTAAAAATGGGACCGATTCAATTTACCATGAAGACGGCAATGAGCACAAAGAGAAATGATGCGTGGTGGTGCTCCTCACAGTGACTGAAGCAGGAGGAAGATCCTGGTGATGTAATGTAGCAGTGCTCCTCACAGTGACTGACACAGGAGGAAGATCCTGGTGATGTAATGTAGCAATGCTCCTCACAGTGACTGACACAGGAGGAAGATCCTGGTGATGTAATGTAGCAGTGCTCCTCACAGTGACTGGAGCAGAAGGAAGATCTTAGTGATCTAGTATAGCAGTGCTCCTCACAGTAACTGAAGCAGGGGAAGCTCTATGGGGTACCTTATATTTTAGGCCCCTCCCTCTACATAATCGCAGCGTTGCGCCCCATGTGACTCGGTTGCATTGGCCTCTGTGTGTCTTTGGGGTCCCTCCTTCCTTCCTGAGGTCTCTGTCTCTCTCCTCCCAGGATCCGCTCTTCACCTCTCAGGAGAAGTTCTTCCAGGAGCTGTTCAGTAGCGAGCTGGCCGCCCAGGCCACTGAGGAGTTTGAGAAGGCCATGAAGGAGCTGGCGGAGGAGGAGCCGCATCTGGTTGAGCAGTTCCAAAAGTTATCCGAAGCCGCCGGCAAAGTCGGTGAGTATTTCCTGGCGCAATCAGGTTTATTGCATTGTTTTCACTATGGAGATTGTGAAATATTTCCCTCTCTGGTAGAAGTTGTATGAAGACGCCCATACTGTGTGTAACGCAATGTCTGACCTCTAGGGGCCTCTCCCTACCAGTGACCTACAAGACCTGTACCTAGATTACATACTGGATAACATTCGCAGACCCTTCAATATGACCCATTTCATTGGGCACAATATACTCCGCTCCTGAGCTTCGAACTGTCACTCACCCGGTTTAAATGAATTAACTGATCTTTAAAAAACTATTTGCCTCTTCAACAAAGGTGGTTACCATAGTAACTGACAGTGGGAAATTGAGAAGCAGAGTATTTTGTATCTAATGGAATGGGGCATTCGCCAGGGACCTGGGTTCATTTGTTATAGACGTCTGTGGTCAGTACTGAGGGCAATATGGATAAATAGTAAGTGTGGATTTTTTGAGTAGAGTTGTCATAGTTTGCACTCTCTTCTCAATAATCCTTGTATCTACTGCAAGAGGATCCCTGGGAGTATTATCCTGTAATACATAGTACTCTATATTTACCTATAACAAAGGGGATAGCCAAAGTGTAGCTACAGGTGAAAGATGGGACAGTTAAACTGTGGATGCTGTGTTGCGATTCGTTCTGTCATGGCTGCTCCAACCGTGTTGAAACGCGTTACATTGGAGCCACAATTTGCTGCACTCGCTAGGGAAGAGAGTCGTGTGGGGGGGGGGACCCTCCTTATTGTCCCCCCCCCTCCTTATTGTTATTGTCTGCAATGTCATCTGATTGATTACCGGTATGGGATACATCGCTGATTTCTTTTACCGCCAGGAAGCGATGAAACGTCCCAGCAAGAGTTCACATCCTGCCTAAAAGAGACACTCACCGGATTGGCCAAAAACGCAAATGACTTGCAGGTAATGTGGTTCGCACTTCTCTAGGACTAAGTTTTTTTTCGTCAGCCATATTGGATTTGTACTGTCATATCATATTATACTCCCACAATGCATGCTGTATTCACAGTTACATAGTTTTCGTCTGAACCCGGACCATAAAGAGGTGTTTAGACACCGTTGAACCCAAAACGATCCCTTTTTTGATTTACACGTTTAGAAATTTCCACCCTGGCGAATAGTGCAACATCAACCTGTCTATAAATAAAATCTCCCCTTAGACTTTGGTGTCCCCTGCTGGTGCAAAAAAGCATTACACTGTATAGTGTATAGGGTGGTGTGATCACACGGATGCATAGACAAAGCGAATCACCAGTGGCGGATCCCCGCACGTCCTGTGTTCGCAGAAAATTCAGAGCTTTGGATCCGGTGCCATGAATCTAATTTAAAGATCTAGTGGATCACCCTGGCTGGTTGTGGGAATTACACACCTAAAGGCATCTGACCTCTGACTGTATCCCTTCCACAGAATAACAGCCTCCCGGAGGAAGAGCTGTCGCGGGCGATGGACGGGCTGGGATTGGACAGCGAGGACAAAGATGGCGGCATCCTGCCCTTCATGCAGAATATTATGCAGAATCTGCTCTCCAAAGAGGTCTTGTACCCGTCCCTGAAAGAGATCACAGACAAGGTGATGCCCGGACTAGATCCTCAGCGATCCTACCGGTAACAGGAATCCTTGGAAGGCCATGCGCGCAATACTGACCTTCATGGCCATGGAGCGTGGATTTATTCATTGTGGTCATCTTCCTAGAATATATTTTTGTCTCCGGTGGCGTTATTGCAGGATCGTATTCACAGATACGTGTGTAATAAGTACGCAAATATACGCATGTACGTTGCTAGGCAAAACCCATGACACTCCCCTCAAACAGACACATTTTTGGTGACTTACGCCTCCATAGAGCACCCTTAACTCTATGGGCGTATTTAGGTGCCTAAGTGGCTTAGATAGGTGCGTACGTTACTAACCGCGCTCTCAAAAAGCCATTTAAATGCCCCCCCCCGCCCACTTTCACGTAACTTCGCATGTATGGAAGACAACCACGCCCCTCCAAACGTATGTCAGTAAGTACTATTTTGAAATCTGTGCCTAATGGACTTCCGTGCCTAAATCCTACGTAACTTGCGTAAAAAAAAGTTACTACGCATGCGCAGTTACTGCGATCCTAAAAATACGCACAGAAAAAGTAGCAAAATCATATCTGTGAATCCGGTCCATAAAGTACAGCCAGGGAGTGCCGGGTGTAGAGCTCTATTCTGTTTTCCAGGTTTATAAATGTAAGAAAAAAACTTTTACACCTGACTTTTGAATATTTCCATAGTTTGGGGTGAATCATCACTCACGTTATTATGCTGCGTCTGGGGCCTGGTGAGCTCTCCCATTACGCAATCCCGAATCCTCTCTAGGACTTGATTGAGGTGGCACTTAGTTGGGCGATGCTTCTTGGCTGGTTCTGCTGCGGTGCACGTATTTCTCGTTCAGCTGCGCGACTCTTGCGGCTATGTATGAATTACGCAGAGACGTATTGCAGATGCAGTTACAATGTCAAAGAAATGGACAGGTGACATTTATCTGTTGAGGAAATTGTCTGACCCCTCCTCTTGCGCAGTACCCGGAGTGGCTGGACGCCCATCAAGACTCCCTGCCAGAAGAGGAGTTTCGCAAGTACCAGGAGCAGCATAATCTGATGGGGAGGATTTGCCAGCAGTTTGAGTCGGAGAGGCCGGGGGAAGAGGCGGCCAGGTTCGAGGCTGTGATGGATCTCATGCAGCAGGTGTGTAGTCTGAGTAGTGTGTCCCTCACAACTGTCCCAATGCACAGTCCACAAAATGGCCGGTGTTTTGACTAAAAATTGCCGTTTGTGAGCAGAACTGGGCACTTTATAGCACGATTGTTCTTCGTCGGAGTGTATGATTTGCACTTTATGGCTTGTATGTTTTGCAGCAGGAGGGTATCTGCACTTTTTGGCATGGGCACTATATAGCTAGAGGGGAGCTGTGTTGTATGTTCGGTATGTACTACAAGGGCCGGGAGGAGATGCACTTTATGGCATCATGGTTGTTTAGCAGCAGGAGGGGAGTTGCGCCTTGTGGCATAAATGTTTTGCAGCAGAAGGGGATCTGCACTTTATGGCATGGATGCTATGGAATTTGAGGCGGGAGCTGTGTCCAAGTGTATACTGTACACCGTGTATGCACTCTGCAAAAACCTTAATTGTGTGTCATGAATGTTTTGCAGCAGGAAGGGAACTGCACTTTCTGGCATAAATGTTTTGCAGCAGAAGGGGATCTGCACTTTAAGGCATGGATGATCTGCAGCGGGAACTGCACTTTATGGCATGAATGCTATGGAATTTGAGGGGGGAGCTGTGTGCGAGTGTCCCATATACTCTACAAGAACCTTCATTGTGTGGCATGAATGTTTAGCAGCAGGAGGGGAGCTGCAGTTTGTGGCACGGATGTTTTCCAGCAGAAGGGGATTCTCGCTTTCTGGCATTTGCATTCGGAGGGGATTTGCATGTGTGGATGCAAGAATATAATGTATAATTACAACTTTTTTTATTCTAAGTTTTGTTTGTTTTTCAGCTTCAAGAACTGGGACACCCTCC
Source organism: Limnodynastes dumerilii (assembly GCA_011038615.1). Lineage (NCBI taxonomy): Eukaryota > Metazoa > Chordata > Amphibia > Anura > Limnodynastidae > Limnodynastes > Limnodynastes dumerilii. Next base: position 24,049 of record WWET01003351.1, read on the forward strand.
TAAGGAACTGGCTGGAGATTCTGTGAGTGGATTTACATTCATTAGTGCTGCTATAACTAATCCCCTCCTATATCACCCCCTCCAACATGACCCATTCGATTAGGTACAAAATGTCTGTTTCTATGGTAACCACCTTTGTTAAAGAGAACTATGATTTTCGAGGAGTCTGTGCTTGTTATCTGCTGCCAAAAGCACATTTTCTACTGTTCTGTTACCCCCCACCCCCAGGACTAAAACTTAGAACGAGTCCCTCATGTAAACAGTGACCCCACCACTGAGAATACCATCAAACCATTGGGCATGACCTAGAAAATAACATGCTCCACTCCAATCAATGTCTCCTGGGTATTATTCCAAATAGTCCTTATATTTTTGATTGTAAAAATGTTTTTGTTAGATCTACATATATACATTATGGGGTTAACAGCAGGAGCAGGGGAAACCGGATGAGTGGCAAGATGATGTTTTGCAGATTCACTCTAAATTAGAGTTTAAAAATAATGGTGTACAGTATTTGTGTGCAATAAATAAAATCAATCCCCTCCTCCCTCTTCCCAAGTTGCATGTATATCCACACCATGGGCTCTCAAGCTGGCCTCCACACACATGCACTTTAAATGCGGACAGGGTATTTGCGCCTTTGATGTGTAAGTACCCTGATGTTCTTAATTGTGGATGTGGTCCGTGGCTTTTTTTCCGGGACGGATTTGCACTTCTTGTGCCGTCTCTCCACGTCAGCCAAAATGTAGATCTCAATTGTGTTTACAGATCGGCTCTGGGCTAAATTTGGATTTTTATTTTTAAATGAAAATTTCCTATTTATTTACCGATATTTATTTTAGTAAGTATTGTCAGCTTTAATGGCTTCTTCATAAACTCAATAAACAAAACATTCTGTGTAACGAGGATAAAATTTGTTTGCTGCATGATCCAGGGGACATCATCTTATTAATATCTTTGTCTATTTTTTTATTACTTATTTTGATTAACAGCCTCCAGGTCTGAACTTTGATCTTGACGGGATGAACCTGAATTCGGGTAACGCCAGCGGGGAGCAGTGTCTGATCATGTGACCGGGCTCGTATTGGACAATTGGCATGCAACCGGCACGGCCTCTTGTGTTTTGCTTTACCGTGACTGATCCTTCAGTAGCGCGTGTTCCGTGGCGCAGGACGTGGAGGATGTCTAACCACCAGCCAGTTTACCCGTGCTCAACGTCTGATCCTGCCAGGATGCCAGTCTGCCTTATTTCTCCTGGGAACGGATAGTATAAGCAGTAGAGCCTGGCACAGACATCATGAGAAATAGTTCAGGGACTGTTTAACGTTTGAATTGCGTGAAAAAAAAACGCTATAGCTTGTTATCTCGTTTTTATTGTGTGAATTTATACTGTCCACGTGTATTTTACATCCCACTTACAATGAATATACAACACTAGTGCTCAGAGGGCCCGATTCAATTAATTTAAAAGCGTTCGCCGGCGTATTTTTAACGCTGTTTTTAACCAAATAACGGCTGGAATTTTTTTTCCAATTCTATTATTTTTAGTGTTAAAAATACGCCGTTTTTTTTAATGACAGCGGTAATTTTAAATTCGCACCTATGAGAGCTGCGCATTTTTACGATGTCAGTGTAACTTACATGTTTTCTGCCCCTTATGTGTTCCCTTCTATTCATTTGCCCCTTTCTTGTGTGCCTCTGTCTTGTGCCCCAACAGGGCATACTGATGCTTGTAAAACTACAAGCATCAAGATGCCCATGGATGCCAGGGCATGCTGCCCCCATGGAGAACCACAAGCGTCAGCATGCCCTGCCAGCCAGGGTCCACTGCGCTGAATACATGCCCCCCATTACATTAAAAGAAAATGTTGAAATATACATTGAAAATATTTTTACAAATACTTACCTACTCTGCTAGTCTTCTAAGCTTTTAATCCGGGGGGGAGCCTTTGTAAAAAAAAAAAAAAAAAAAAAAAAAGATTAAAAAAAAAAAAAAAAACCATTGTGGAACGTCGCAACTCAGCCTGGCGCTAATAACAGGTTCACTGTCATTGGCCAGTGTCTGAAATATTGTTCTCATGCTATACCTCAGTGACAGTGAACCTGTCATTAGCGCCTGGCATGTCCTGCTAGAAGAAAGTGAGTTGCGACGTTCCACAATGGGTTTTATTTTTTATTTATTGTTCGCTTGCATCGCTGCCTGCTCATTTTACGCAGCGAGTGGGCGAATTTTACTAAAAAATGTTATGGACGTATTTTATATGTTAAATGCTCAGCGAAGACATTGTATTTTTTACGTCGCCGTATTTTTGAAAAATACGCCGACAATTGAATCGGGCCCTCAGAATGCTCTTTAAATACGGCTAATTTGTTGGTGACAGAAATAGGGCGACACAAATCCATTGAATCATTGAAATAGATGAACGTGGACTTGTCCTCTACTGTGTATGATAGTCTGTGCCCCAAAGGCTTGTTTCTGTGGCTACACCTTTCCTAATTACTAGGCACTAGTTGTAACACTGGGGCGTGTGGGTACCTTCTGCCTCCCTTATGACACTAGCGTGAGATTCATTTATAGGCCTACACTAGTAAAGAATGATGGGTGGAGATATATGGCGCTGGCCGAATACCTGCCGCCAATTGTTCCATCGAATGGGATCGATCTTCCCCAAAAAATAGAAGAAAATTAATAAGAAGCGCTGGGCGGTGTGTGCTTTATATCTACTTCATGTCATTCCTGTATTCAATATTATGCGACAATTATTCCTTAACTCTAAAATGATGACTTGACTCTAAAGTTTTGAGGACAGGTATAACGGACCTGTTTCAGAAATGGAAAATAAGAGAGGAAAGTTACTCCTGGGCTAAACCATGTTGATTGCAGGGGGAGTCAAGTTAATTGTATTCTTTGCATGCAGGGATATAATATAGAATTGCTTACTGCACACAGATACTGACCAGCTTTACTATCACACTGTTATTTATCACCTCTCATCTCTAATACTATTATATTATTACACAGATACTGACCAGAGTTACTATCACACTGTTATTTATCACCTCTCATCTAGAATACTATTATATTATTATATTATTACACAGATAATGACCAGTGTTACTATTACACTTTTATCACCTCTCATCTCTAATACTATTATATTATTATAATATTATTACACAGATACTGACCAGCATTACTTACACAGATACAGCGTTACTATCACACTGTTATTCATCACCTCTCATCTCTAATACTATTATATTATTACACAGATGCTGATCAGCGTTACTATCACACTGTTATTTATCACCTCTCATCTCATCTCTATACTATTATATTATTATTATATTATTGCACACATACTGACCAGCGTTACTATCACACTGTTATTCATCTCCTCTCATCTCTAATACTATTATATTATTACACAGATGCTGATCAGCGTTACTATCACACTGTTATTTATCACCTCTCATCTC
>WWET01003351.1:28131-42541 GCA_011038615.1 Limnodynastes dumerilii
ACAAGGCTTCTCTGTTAGATGGTCCTAACTCTAAAATTTTGAGTCCCAATTGTGGGTCACATATCAAATATCTTTCTAAACTGAGAGCTCACCTCTTATGGAGATCCTCAAGTTTCCAAAACAGCCACTCTAAGACAGCACCCACTCGCAGCTGCCATCCCAGACACGCTTTAAAACACTCTTCCAAGATAGAGATTGCTTCAGATCAGTTTATAAGGCAATTTATGCAGGTGCACAAGGCAAGGGAAATTTGCATAAAAAAACAAAACATGGCCTGGCACTCTTGCCATTACCCAGTAACTAACCATGATCTTCTATCTTTAAAATAAAAGTCAGAGAATTAGTTACAGATACCTGCAGATATGTGATAAGCCATCCGCCACTTTCAAGGCTTCTCTGTTGGATGGTCCTAACTCTAATCTTAACTCTAAACTTTAGAGCCCCAACTTTGGGTCACATATCCAATATCTTTCTAAACCAAGAGCTCACCTCACTAGGAGATTCCCAGGTTTCCAAAACTGCCACTTTGAGACTGGTTTAGAAAGATATTGGATATGTGACCCAAAGTTGGGATGGCGGATGGCTTATCACATATCTGCAGGTATCTGTAACTAATTCTCTGACTTTTATTTTAACGATAGGAGATCATGATTAGTAACTGAGTAATGGCTAGAGTGCCAGGCCATGTTTTTTGTTCTTTGTATATGTGTGTGTGTGTATATATATATGCCAAATAATCTCAATGAGCTTGAAAAGCTAAACAAAGTAAATTAAGAAAAAGCAAAATGGAATTTTTAAAAGTCAAATTGCAAGAACAAAAATTTAATCTGTGTCCACAAGGTGGCAACAAATCCACTGTTTATGCAAAGTTCAATGTTTAACTTAAACAAACTATGCTGATAATTGTGTGAGCTCACGCCTCTTTTCTAACTAATACCCCTTTCACATTACCATGAAATACCCGGGATTTTCGCCAAAAACCCGGGTCTCGACAAAATCCCGGGTATTTCATGGAGATGTGAAAGGTGCACTTCCGGTGGACCCGTGTCAGAAGACCCGGGAATTCAACTCGGGTAAAAAGAAAGGTTATTCCCGGGTCCGACACGGGTAGGGGTGCAGTGTGAAAGGTGCTACCAAGGTTTTTCAACCCGAATAGCACCTAACGCACTTGATTGGTGCAATTTGTTTACTGTTGCCCTGGCAACAAGTGTTGCCAGAGCAACGGTAAACAAATTACCCATTTGCTTGACGACAGGGCAGACCCGGGTCTCTGAATTTCCCGGGTCTGCCCTGCAGTGTGAAACGGGGTCTGTAACCCTGGGATCCTCTGCTGCCCCGGCAATATCCCGGGTCTGTGAACCCGGGATATTGTCGGGGTGGTGATGTGAAAGGGGTATAACTTACGTTGTTTTGAGAATTGAGCTGCTACGTAGGCATAGTAGCTTATTTGCGTGGTCTACGTACAGTACATTCTACGTACAGAAATGGTAAGTAGATAGCGTAAATAAGATACGCATGCGCAGTAGCTCAATTCTTAAAACAACGTACGTAAGACGAAAACTACGTAACTGAATCCGGAACATAGATCTCAATAGGTGACGGTTCTTGCACGTCCGATATGAATGTTGTTATAATAATCTAAAACTTTTATTACCTTTAGAAAATAAAAGAAACCATCTAACAGACATTGATGTCTCTTTATTGTATTTTAATGGTTAGAAAAATACAAAACAAGAAATCTGTCTGAACTCCAAAGGAGTGGACACTAAAGTGAGTGCAGGGAAATTAGTTAATGAATGGGGAACCACGTATGATACAACCATCCTAGCAATTTGGGGAAAGCCGCTCACTCACATAAGGGACCAGATTTACTAAGCTGTGGGTTTGGAAAAGTGGAGCTGTTGCCCAAAGCAACCAATCAGATTCTAGCTCTCATTTTCCTATTACATTCAAGAGAATGTCAGCTAGAATCTGATTGGTTGCTATGGGTAACATTTCAACTTTTCCAAACCTGCAGCTTAGAAAATCTGGCCCAACGGATTGTTAAAGCCCCTACCATATAACAAAAATAGAGAAGAAAATAAGAGGAGAGCTTAATCACTAAATGTGTGAATGCAATGTATTAAAATAAAAACCAGACATTGGGCTGGATCCAGACCTTGTTAAGTGCATGAACTTAGTTACTCAAGGGCTAAACCATGTTAATATCAGGGGAGTCATATTTCATCTGTTGCAAACAGTATTAGTGTTGAGAGATGATGTTTCCTATCTCAAGTCTAAATAACAGTGTGATAGTAACGCTGGTCAGTATCTGTGTGCAGTAAGCAATTTAAATATATATCCCTGCATGCAAAGAATGCAATTAACCTGGTTCCCCCTGAAATCAACATGGTTTAGCCCAAGAATAACTAAGTTCATGCACTTAACAAGGTCTGGATCCAGCCCATTAATAATAAATAAACTTATGTAGGTGTATTGGAAGAATAGTTGATACACAAAATCAGTGTTTGCAGCAGTGTCTGAAATTATTCTTTAGATAAATCGTGCATTAAACCAATTAAAAATCTCTATCTCTAGCATAAAATATTTGTAAAGACTTTATGAAGTATAACAGTTTAGTGCCATTCAAGCGGAATGAGGATCTGAGTATATTGAGCCACAGTGTTTTAGACGTCCTTGTGCTGTAAGCACAGCTTATAGTGATAGTATCTCCATTGAACAACAACGGGAATAAGGATCCACAAAGTATCCGATGGCGCTGCGGACAGACAGTAACCCCCCTTAAGTGAGTGAGTGGTGAGTAGCAGTGACTTGCTAGCAGTAGTAGTGAGTAGCAATGACTTGTGACTAATAGTAGTGAGTGGTGAGGGTTAGTGACTTGTGAGTAGTAGTAGTGAGTGGTAAAGGTTAGTGACTTGTGAGTAGTAGTAGTAGTAGTGACTCACTGGTGAATAGCAGTGGTGAGTAGCTGTGATTGATAAGTGGTGAGTGAGCAGTAGTAGTGAGTGGTGAGCAGTGAGTGCTGAGTAGCAGTCAGTAGTGGTGAGTGCTGAGTAGCAGCGAGTGCTGAGTAGTATTGAGTTGTAGTGAGTGATGAGTAGTAGTAGTGAGTGTTGAGAAGTAGCAGTGATTGGTAAGTAGTAGTAGTGAGTGCTGAGCAGTATGTGGTGAGTAGCAGTGTGAGTAGTGAATGCTGAGCAGTGTTTGGTGAGTAGCAGTGTGAGTAGTGAGTGCTGAGCGGAGAGTTGCAGTAGTGATTGGTGAGTTCTGAGTAGTGTGTGGTGCGTAGTAGTAGTGAGTGCAGAGCAGTGTGTGGTGAGTAGCAGTGAGAGCTGAGAAGTGAGTGCTGAGCAGTGAGTAGCAGTGTGAGTAGTGAGTGCTGAGCAGTGAGTGGTAAGTAGTAGTAGTGAGTGCTGAAAAGTAGTGAGTGGTAAGTAGTAGTGAGTGCTGAGCACTGTGTGGTGAGTAGTGAGTAGCAGCAGTGAGTGGTAAGTAGTAGTGAGTGCTGAGTAGTAGTAGTAGTAGTGTTTGGTGAGTAGCAGTGTGAGTAGTGTGTGGTGAGCGGTGAGTATTGGAAGTGATTGGTGAGTAGCAGAGTGAGTAGTGAGTAGTAGTAGTGATCGGTGAGTAACTGTGAGTAGTGAGTGCTGAGCGGTGAGTGTGGCGCAGTGTGGCCGTCCGTCAGTCAGTCAGTCAGTCAGTCAGTGAGTGGGGGAGGAGCCGGCCAGGACATGGCTGCGGCTGATCGGAGGAGGTGACTTCCCCTGGCCGGGGCCTGGAATCACACAGCTCGGAGTCAGCGCACACCAGCCCGGGGATCAGGAGCACGCAGCACCCGCTCCCGGCACGGTCACCGCGCAGCCCCGGCCTAGGTCGCCCTGGTGTGTTACAGCCCCGGACTGTCCTGACTCCCAGCCCCCGGCCCCAAGGCCTCTCCCTGGGCACCAGGCCTGCTCCCTGCCCCGTGTTTACATGTCCCCTGCCCCGTGTTTACATGTCCCCTGTCCCTCCTATACCAGCCTGGGACCCCTCTAATACCAGCCTGAGGCCTCCATGTATATTATATTACCCTCTTAAATGTGCCTGGTGCCCCTGTATATATTATATTACCCCTCTTATATCCGCCTGGTGCCCCTGTATATATTATATTACCCCTCTTATATCTGCCTGGTGCCCCTGTATATATATTATATTACCCCTCTTATATCTGCCTGGTGCCCCTGTATATATTATATTACTGCTCTTATATCTGCCTGGTGCCCCTGTATATATATTATATTACCCCTCTTATATCCCCCTGGTGCCCCTGTATATATTATATTACCCCTCTTATATCTGCCTGGTGCCCCTGTATATATTATATTACCCCTCTTATATCTGCCTGGTGCCCCTGTATATATCATATTACCCACTATTGTAATTATATATTGTATTAACCACTTGCTATAGCTCTGTCCCTGTAATTCTTTGTGATGTTACCCCTCTTATAAAAGCCTTTCCATCTATAATCATATACAATATTATTCCCCTCTTTTCCTCTTTATGTATATGTCACTCCTCCTATAATATTTTCCACCACTCACCCGCTTATATACGTCACCCTACATAATATTGCACCCTCTCCCATACATATTACCCCACATTATTTAATGTTACCCCCATTCTCACCCTGTTATGAATGTCACCCCACAAAATGTGATCACTGTCTCTTGTGGCATTTTACTGCCGTGATTTCTGTTTCTTAGACACACAAGTCCCCTGTTCCGTATTTTTGATGTGCTGGTGTTATATGGCTGGTCATTATCCTTTTTATCCTTTGCGGGCTTGCATATGTAGTGACCTAGTAGTCCTTCACTTGCGAGTGTTTTCATTAAGTGCCTGACCTGTGCTGTACTGGGCGCACACCTATACAATCACACATGAGATGCAATGCCTCTTAAAATGTCACTGACAATTGCAAGTCCTGATATGTAGCCAATTCCTGTGCACACACTACACCAACTTGCTAGCAGATCATCTGTCCTGACCTGCACAGGAGATGCTGGAAGAGTTGTACAGACGGTTGTATTTGCGAACACGATACACATATTTATCTGTCATCTTGCCATCGGTGATCATGATTTTTTTTAGGATGTTCATAAAACATCCACAACAAATCTCCATCGTGGCAGCGTTCAACCTCTTGCTACATTATTCCAATTGGTCTGATAATTGTATGGGTGTGTGTACAGGAGGTTCAGTGCACCCCATTATAGTCCTGTATGTAATTAACAGTCTGCATTCTCACGCTTGTGTTAACATGAATGTCATTTCTTCTTAGGTACATTGCACTTTACTCCACAGGATCAGCAACCAGAGAGGAGGGATGTCTTTTAGTGGTGAAATGTCAGATGGAAAGACGGACATAACCAACGGTAAGCGTGAGACTTGAAAGACCATATTGGAGGATTTATGAGATGACTGCAATGCAGAATAAATTGCTGAACATGAATCTATAAGTTATCATGTCCTCTAGGTTTTTCCTGTGTTGGTATGGTATGTTCAGGCCTGTGACAGGATTCATGATGTAGTGAACAGAGGGGTTTTAAAGTACCTCTCTGAGCTCTGTGTGTATTATAAAATACACCCTTCATGCACATGACATGCTTAGAGCTGTAACAATGGGCTCTCCTCAACATAGGGATTTTAAAAAGGAGATCATCATTTTTTTAATAGTCAGCAAATGCATGTCAAAAAGTTCTGCTGGACTTGGGCTACATAATGTGGTCTTGCCATCCTTGTTTCGTTTAACCTAATTCATAAGTTCAAAAATGGGCTGGATCCAGGCTTAAGTGCTTGAAATGAGTTACTCCTGGGCTAAACCATGTTGTTTGCAGGGGGAGTCAAGGTAATTGTATTCTTTGCATGCAGGGATATATCTTTGAATTGCTTACTGCGCACAGATACTGACCAGCGTTACTATCACACTGTTATATAGACTTGGGATAGGAAACATCACTTCTTAACTCTAATACTGTTTGTAACAGATGAAATATGACTCCCCTGCAATCAACATGGTTTAGCCCAGGAGTAACTCATTTCAAGCACTTACTTAAGTCTGGATCCAGCCAAATATATTTAATTAGCCAATCGGCTGTAAACTGGAGAGCCGTATGGCACCAATATCGGGACCTCTCCGCTTATCGTTGCTCTAGTGTGTGGCCATCTTTAGAAAAGTCTGCTGCTCCTTTTTTCTGCCATCACATGACATGTTAAGAGCTGGAAAATGGTGGCAGCCATTGTTGCTTGCCCTCCAGAGATGTGCTGAAAAGGGGATCTCCAGCTTCCTGTAGGGACTGTGAGGTGTCAAGCAAGCAGCAAGTTTAAGTACAGCAAGTACAAGAAGCGATTGCAATGAGCTTTCATTTTCTGATTTGTTTCCTGGAATGTTGGGGGAGTTTTCTGATATTGTCACTTGTTCTTCTTCACAGGTAGTTTTTCCAGTAGCCCTGAAGACATGTCGGGTGCAGAAGAAGGTAGAGAGAACTCCTCCGGCATCGAGGTGGAAGCCTCAGATGTGAGCTTGAGCCTCACCGGAGATGACAGTGGTACAAACAGAGCTGAGAGTAGAGACAGCTGCTCGGAAAGCTCCATGGAGGAGAAAGACTCGGACAGTATGGATGACACCGGGCACTATTCCATCAACGACGAGACCCAGGGAAATGACCGTTCCCACTCCGAGGAGGAGGAAGAGGAGGAGGAGGAAGAGGATCGAATCCGTAAGAGAAGCCAACGGAAACGAGCCAATCGGGACCAAGACTCATCTGACGACGAGAAGGCTCTGGAAGACTGGGTGTCCTCGGAGAAGACTCCTCTCCCCCGGCCCAGTTGGCGGGCCATCCGGGCCCTCAGACAGCGGGAGATCGGCGGCAGCGACCGCTTTATATACGACGCCTGCGGGGCACGAGGGTTCGTCCAGCGATTCCGTCTCTTGCACGGCCTGGACGGGCACATCGGCTGTGTCAACACCCTCCACTTCAACCAGCGGGGAACCTGGCTGGCCAGTGGCAGCGATGACCTCAAAGTGGTGGTTTGGGACTGGGTGAAGAGGAAACCTGTGCTGGAGTTTGAAAGCGGCCACAAAAGCAACGTATTTCAGGTACTGACCTCCCTGTGAGCTGTGATGTGTACTTTTTGTTTACTATGGGCCAGATTTACTAAGCTGCGGGTTTGGAAAAGTGGAGATGTTGCCCATAGCACCCATCAGATTCTAGCTGTCATTCTCTAGTATGTAATAGGAAAGTGAGAGCTAGAATCTGATTGGTTGCATTCAGGCGACTCCAGTTCCTAATTGCTCCTCCTACGACCATTTAAAGATGGGGCATTAGTGACTGTGGGCTGGATCCAGACTTAAGAAGGAGCTTGAAATTAAGAGGAAAGTCACTCCTGGGCTGAACCATGATGATTGCAGGGGAGTCATATTTCTTCTGTTGCAAACAGTATTAGAGATGAGAGTTGATGTTTCCTATCCCAAGTCTAAATAACAATGTAATAGTAACACTGGTCGGTATCTGTGTAATAATATAATAATATTATAACAGTATTAGAGATGAGAGGTGATAAATAAGTGTGATAGTAACGCTGGTCAGTATCTGTGTAATAATATAATAATAATATAACTGTATTAGAGATGAGAGGTGATAAATAACAGTGTGATAGTAACGCTGGTCAGTATCTGTGTAATAATATAATAGTATTAGAGATGAGGTGATAAATAACAGTGTAATAGTAAAGCTGGTCAGTATCTGTGTGCAGTAAGCAATTCAGAGATATGTCCCTGCATGTAAAGAATACAATTACCTGGACTCCCCCTGAAATCAACAAACAAAGAGAGAACAGTCTCTGGCTCTAGATGAATTCAGCTGTGAGAGGGAATTTTTCGCAACTTCCCCAGCAAAACCAACAATGAATTGGGAAGACCCCCTGAAATCCCAGGAGTGACTTTCTTCTCTTAGGACCTGATTCACACTTATGAGTGAGTTAGATGAGGGCAGATCCGCGCCTATACACTCTTCCATCTCCCGACCTGACCCCCGTTTTTAGGGACCTTATGCACTTACGAGTGCCATAGGACTACCTAATGTGTCCGTACGGACATTGCGCCTCTCTGCCTCACACCCGCCATCCCCAGCTAATCTAAATGCCTCCCCCCTCCCACTTCTGAGGTGGCTTTACGCCGCCTCTTTTTACGGAACCCGCTGCATGCGGTCTTTGAAGACTGCACCTACGCTAACTATGTGCCTATCGGCTACGTAGATGGTGTAAATTGCCTACTACGCATGCGCTGTAGGTAATTTCCGACCCATACGCACTTAAAAAGCCGTAGCGTCTTAAGTGTGAATCAGGTCCTTCATTTCAAGCTCCTTCTTAAGTCTGGATCCAGCCCTGTATTATTAATACTCCCCATATCATGGGCTGATGTTTTTGCTCCTTTAATAGAGGTGAGTTACACATGTGTTTGGTACACTGTTATACTGGCAACACAAGTGGAATGGTCTGTGATGTCTTGTGGTGTATGTATGTAAGGTTATGACATCTTAATGGCCTATTTTTCCTTTCATGTGCTAGTAATATACACAACCTGAAGAAACAATCTTGTCATTATCACAACTGCAGAAATAGTATCTGAGCATTCATATTCAAATATAAGAATATCCTAAATCCCAAACTAAACTGAGGGTAAATAGGGTTAGGGTGAATATAGTTTTAAATAAACAACTAGGCAGACTGGATGGGCCATGTGGCTCTTATCTGCCGTCACTTTCTCTTTTTATATTTATTCCAAGCATGTTTAAACTGTTCTACTGTGTTACCTCTACCCCCTCAGATGGGAGATTATTCCACTTATCTATCACCCTTTCAGTGAAGTCACTTTTTCCGCACATTCCCTCTGAATCTACCACCCTCCAGTTTATATTCATGCCTCGTGTTCTATTACACCTCTTTCTCTGAAAAATGTCCCCTCCTCTAGTCAGTCACAACCCTTTATATATGTGAAAGCTGCTATCATGTCCCCCCTCTCCCTTCTCTGCTCCAAGCTATACATGTTTAGTTCCTCTAGCCTTTCTTGGTATGTTTTGTTATAAAGGCCATGGACCATTTTAGTTGCTCTTCTTTGCACAGTCTCTCGTCTTTGCACAGTCTCTAATGTATTTATGTTTTCTGGAGATATGGCCTCCAGAACTGAACATGGTATTCTAGGTGAGGGCGTACCAATGATTTATAAAGGGGCATCACTACTTCTCTCTCTCTTTCCTCTACCTGTGCAACCAAGGATTTGATTTGCCTTCATTGCTTTGTTACATTGATTGGCTACCTTTAAGTCACATGAAATAATGATTCTTGGATCCCTTTCCTCCTCGGTAAATTCTAATGTAATGCTATTAATGATATATTGAGATTTTAGGTTTTGTGTCCCAAGTCCATGATTTTGCTTTTTTTTTTGGCATTAAACTGCAGTTGCCACACTCTTAACCATTCCTCCAGTCTACCTAAATTATCCCTCATTTTCTGTACCCCACCTGGCGTGTCTACCCTGTTTGTTACATATCTTGGTGTCATCTGCAAAAAGGCATATTTTCCCCTCGATACCACAGGCAATATCACCTATAAAGATATTAAATAGCACTGGTCCAAGTACAGAACCCTGGGGTACTCCACTGGTTAGGTTACAATCCCCAGAAGAGATTCCATTTACTACAACCCTCTGTTGTTTATCCTTTAACCAAGATTGTATCCATGCAACTATCTTCAAATCCAATCCCAAAGTTTCCAGCATATTTAACAGTCTTCGATGTGGCACAGTGTCAAAAGCCTTGCTAAAATCTAGATAAGCTATGTCTACAGTTCCCCCTTTACTGACCCAGTCAAAAAATTCAATAAGATTTGTGTGACATGATCTTCCCCCAGTGAATCCATGCTGCTTGGGATCTTGTAAGTTACTGGATTTAAGATACTGTACAATTTGTTCATTTAACAGTGTTTCCATCAATTTCCCTACTACTGATGTTAGACTCACTGGTCGGTAGTTTGCTCCTTTTTCCCTACTTCCGCTTTTATACAGAGGGACGACATTTGCTATTTTCCAGTCCTCTGGAATCACCCCGGTAATTAGTATAAATTCTTTATTTATGAAAAAGCATAGATACAGACCATAACAACCATGCACATATATACTTTGTTGACGATACATAGTTTGGAACCAGCCAAAGCCTGCATATTTACTTGCATAAAACAAAGAAAAACAGACGATCTGCATAACATATTGATAATTCAACATAATAACAGAGGAGAAGAGGGGGGAATGGGATAGAAGGAGGAAGGGGGGGGGAAAGAGATTGCCACATGTATATTTCAAATTGCTTAAATGCAAATTAGCGCTAACAAGGACGTGGAAGGACGAGAAACCGTAGGCTTACAATGGATTAGCTGGAGTGGATTAGTCGAGAAGCATGTTCCACGGTAGCCACGTGGTTTGGTATTCGATGGATTTGTCCGTAGCAGACAGGATCATTTCATCCATGGACCTATAGAACTCCACTCTTTTGACCCATTCGGAGATGATGGCTCTGGCAGCATTACTCAGATGTAAGAGCAGGGAGTGTTTGAGGCAGGCGATAAATCCAGGGGGAAGTGAAAGCAACCAAGATTTGGGGTCGGTGGGGAAATCTGAGCTCACCACCTTGCGTGTCGTCTCAAAGATCTGGTCCCAAAAGGGGGTTTCGAGGAGCTCCACCAGATATGCGCGATGGAGCCTATTGCTAGGTTGCAGCACCAGCAGAGGGGGTAGACCTGAGGGAGAAATGTGTGGGCCATTTGATGCGTCCTTTACCATGTTGTCAGGCTCTTGAGCTGGGTTTCAACCACTGAGAGACTGCGAGAGCATACATGGGGTAATATGATAGATCCACGACCACTCGGCTAGTGATGGAGGATTAGTTAAATCTCGTTCCCAAGACTCCTATAAATTACTACCTCAGCCCTCCTCGATTTACGATGTTAGATATTGTGTGTCTCGGGGGGTGGGTTTGGGTACAGAGCGCCTCAAATGCAGTAAGCTCCCTCTTCATGTACACGGAATGCGTAGTAGATAAAAAGTAATGGTGTATTTGGAAGTAGGACCAGATGGAGGAGGGTAGGAGGGAGTGTTTGGTTTGGAACTCGGAGAATGCAAGGAGGGAGCCGTTGTGTAATAGGTGGTGAACGTGGGAAAGCCCAACTGCCATCCAATCTCCCAGATTGTGGGGGTCTAAACCTGGGGGGAAGTCCGGATTATGGCACAAGGGTGTTAGAGGTGAGCATTGGGAGGAAATCGTGTCTTTCCGGCGAACTTGTCTAGGACCTTCCAAGGTCTGTGCGATAGTAGGACGAGTCAGAATATTAAAGGTAGGGAGCCATGGTAGGATCCACAGAGGTGTCCGGGAGAAACGGTCCTAAAGGGAAGTCCATTGTTTCTGTAGGGAAGGGGATGAGCCTAGCGCTCGGGGAAGTATATGTAAAAAGGAGGGACCCAGACCCATGCGAAGCAAGACCCCTCGCGTAAAATCCCACCCAGTCAAACACTTGTTACGCGACAGTGGTTAAAAGGATCCGGTGTAGTTGTCTAATACATACTCTCCTAGTGTTTTTTCTAATTGAGTCTTACAATAAGGGTCCTACAGGAGTCTTTCATTAAACCTCCAAATCCACGCCCCAGGGGCTGGGTTGGGGGAGCATTAAGGTGGCAAAGACTGGGGAATAGTCTGACCAAGTCTGGGGGTCTATGGAAGCATCATGTAGGAGGTGAAGGTGACGATGGTCTAGAAACAAATAGTCCAGTCTCGTGTACGTAGAGGTGGAATGTGAAAAGTACACTGTCGGGGTGAAGAAGTCGCTATGAGTCAAGAAGTTGAGAGTCGTGAAACAACCGTCTCCTTTTTCTAGAGATGTTTAAAGAGCCGCTAGCCGTGGTGCGGGATACATCTAAGTGTGGGTCTAAGGACCAATTTAGGTCTCCCCCCAGAATGTCTATCCCCTCTTTTTCGGATTCCAACCGGTCAAGAATTTTAGTAAGAAATGCTAATTGACTGGAGCTGGGGGCATATATGTTAACAAAAGTATAGGTTTGGCCACAGAGTTTACCTTTAACTAGAAGTCCTCTCCCCTTCCCAAAATGCTGGACTATAGTAACAGTAATGAATCACTCCAGTAATTAGTGACTGGTCGAATAATTCAGTTAATGGTTTTGCTAGCACCTCTCTAAGCTTTTTTTAGTGTCTTAGGATGTATCCCATCTAGCTCCATTGATTTGTCCACTTTCAGCTTTGAAAGTTCTTTTAATACCTGCTCCTCAGTGAAAGCATCCCTTGCCATTATTGCAATTAGTTCAGGGGTTTTATTTCCTAAGCTCCTAGCATTTGCACACATTGCTCTGAGACAATATTACATGGTTGTTATGCATTACATAGGGAGATGAGTGGTCACAGGGGTTATGCATCACAGTGTACATCTGTCTATATGTTGGTTATGGAAAACCTGTTAAGTGTATGTCGACAAGAGGACAATTCTCTGTATGTTTGTCATAGCACGGGGTACTGGATATGGTTCGGTGGAGTAGAGTTGTGACATGGGAGGAGAAACCGTGTCTGCGTTGGGCTAGATTAGTTTGTTATGGTTGTGCAGTGTTGCTTTTTTTTTATATTTTAAACTAAAATACCATAAAAACTGAAGATTTCTGACATTTCCTTTAGAAACATTTTAAACTAAAATACCATAAAAACTGAAGATTTCTGACATTTCCTTTAGAAACAGGTGACCGGCCCAAATAAAGTTGCACCTGGACAAAACCATGTTGAATTGCAAGGGAGGCAAGTTTCATCTGTTGCATACAATATTGTTTTCCTGTTTTCCTCTTATTTTCACTCTATGGATTTGTGAAATAAGTGGAAGAAACCTTCTTATTTAAATTATTGATCAACTGGGTGACATGAAATGGTCCAGGCTCCGTCTGATTGGTCCAGATGGTGACTATGGAGTCATGTGACCTCACCCGTTATGACCTATGTATTACCTCATAAAGGGCCAGCTGGTAAAACCAGAGGCCCAGCAGAAGCCTGGCAGAAATCTTCTGATTCTCTTAGTTGGTTGATTTCACATTGGTGCCTGTTTAGGACTTTGTATATTGCTCAGATTTCTTTTCTTTTTATGTATCTTAAACTAGAAACTTATAAATAGAGGGAGTTGACAACGTGTCCTCCGGGACGCGCTTCCCTCCTCGGGAGGATGGACTCCACTATGTGGTATGGAGGTGGAATGGAATGAATGGAGATGAGATTGACTGTATCTTAGAAACTTATAAATAGAGGGAGTTGACAACGTGTCCTCCGGGACGCGCTTCCCTCCTCGGGAGGATGGACTCCACCATGTGGTATGGAGGTGGAATGACAGAAATGGAGATGAGATTGAGCTACCAACATCTGACCCTCTCCATAGCTTACTCCGAGAACTACCTGGAGCTGAACACATCGGAGGAAGATTCTGGATTGTATTTTGGCGCAGTTTCGTCTTTCCCTTACCCAGAATATGAATACATCTGGGATGAGCGTTGTGACGAAAACCCAGAATCACGGCTTGGGATGATACCCGAGTCAGACCATGACAACGTTGCATCCGAAGACCTTGGCATAGGTTCCGAATCGCCCTGCCCCATAATATCTGAGCCTGAGAGTGAGGAAAACCTGCTGGGGGTGGGGTCAGAGGACGCTTCAGCGTATAAGAAAATGGATGCGATCTCTGAGAAAGTGCTTCTGCTGCACCTCCCGACCCTGACATGATCCCTGGACGTGTTTCTGTAACATCACAGATATTCTATTCACTTACCCCAGAAATAAACCGCTTTACTCCCTCACAATGTCCTTGTAGATTCATTACTTACAGCAGAATAATTATTTACGATATATATTATAATATTTGAACTCATTTTTATTTTATAAGATTTATTTTGGGTTATTGATATAAAATTAATTTTAAATGTGTTGTAAACGTGCGTAAGTGTTACGTGAAAGGAGGGGTGTCTGGTTTAATCCCCTTTTGTTAAAATGAACATTTAAAAAAAACAAAAATAAACATTGTTTTTATTTTTATAATGCGTCTTAATAATTCCTTATTACAAGGAAATCCCCATTATATTATTTCATTGCACCATAATTCTGTGATTACCACAATATCCAGATTATCCCTTGCCATTATTGCAATTAGTTCAGGGGTTTTATTTCCTAAGCTCCTAGCATTTGCACACATTGCTCTGAGACAATGGACCGGATTCACACTTAAGAATCTTCTTAAAATAAGAACTTAAAGTCACTCCTGGGCAAAACCATGTTGATTGCAGGGG
>WWET01003351.1:43960-54256 GCA_011038615.1 Limnodynastes dumerilii
CGTGACATGGATTCACAGACTTCACGTACTATCATTACTGAGTCTGATGAGGAGAGCGATTTGTTTCAAGATGGTGAGGAACATTCGCAGATGCCTTTCGACGTTATAACAGACCCATTATTTGATTTGAATATAGAAGGACTTCCCGTCACCGGCACCTCCAGATACCCAACGGATTTGGCGATTGCGGAGATTAACGCCGCTCAGTGCGACTCGTGCCGTGGATGTCACATGATGCACGAGAAGATCTTAGACCTTGAGCGCCAGCTTGTTATAAATCATGCCTCCGTCCTGTCTCAGCTCCGAGTGTTACAGGACAACATACAGACGCTGACGGAGACTTCTGAAAAGCAGCGCAGGGGGTGGGGTCAGAGGACGCTTCAGCGTATAAGAAAATGGATGCGATCTCTGAGAAAGTGCTTCTGCTGCACCTCCCGACCCTGACATGATCCCTGGACGTGTTTCTGTAACATCACAGATATTCTATTCACTTACCCCAGAAATAAACCGCTTTACTCCCTCACAATGTCCTTGTAGATTCATTACTTACAGCAGAATAATTATTTACGATATATATTATAATATTTGAACTCATTTTTATTTTATAAGATTTATTTTGGGTTATTGATATAAAATTAATTTTAAATGTGTTGTAAACGTGCGTAAGTGTTACGTGAAAGGAGGGGTGTCTGGTTTAATACCCTTTTGTTAAAATGAACATTTAAAAAAACAAAAACAAATAAACATTGTTTTTATTTTTATAATGTATCTTAATAATTCCCTATTACAAGGAAATCCCCATTGTATTATTTAACATTCTAGTTGCTTGTGGTCTTTATTTCAGAGAGCTGATATTTAGTAAATACACACACATGTAGGGTGAGGGTGAACTAAATCCGAGAGGTACTAAATCTGCCTAGCATCAGCTAAGACTCCACAAACTCCTCCCCTAGATATTATTTCATCATAAGCAATAAATAGGACTGATGCTTAACCTGTACTTGTTAATTTCATGCAATTTCATCTGTCACGGAGTGTCCTTTGTATCATTTAATATGTTTATCTATATTGGGCGGTATGGTCGCTCAGTGAGTAGCATTGTTCCTCACAGTGCTGAGGTTATGAGTTTCGCTTCCCAGACTAAGCCTTATCTGTGTGGAGTTTGTATCTTCTCCCCGTGTCTGCGTGGGTTTCCTCTGGGTGCTCCGGTTTTCTCTCACATGCCAAAAACATGCTGGTAGGTTAGGACTGATGTGAATATTTAGCGTTCTCTGTAAAGTGCAGCGGACAATGGGGTCGATCCAGACTTACGTGCTTGTTATGTTTGTTAGCGTAGCGTATTTACGCTATCGTAAGCACTATGCACTTCCCACCGTCCATCGGACGGACGTACTTTAACTGATTTACATTTACCAACACCTACCTAACTTTTCAAAGCATAACCACGCACATTACAGCCTATCCCAGCCCATACTGTACAATTTAAATGTCTCCCTTCGCCTCCAAAGCGTGGTTGGAACGTAAATACAGCTAGCGTATTGTTGGCTGCCCCTTCGTATGTAGTTACGAGAGTTACGGTCGTCCTCCGTTACATGCCACGCGCATATGTAGACCGTACTATTAGCCAAAATTACGCTAGCAGCTAGCGTGACTTCGCTGTTATAGGTGTGGATATGGGCCAATTTATGGCGCTATATATATAAGCAAAAATAATAATATCCATATATATTCAGATGTAATAGGAATAACAAGTATTAATATTTATTGAAAGATGTAAAATAAATCCTATGAAAGCCTAATAACGTTGGATTATTAATGTTAGAAAGTAAACATGGTTATTCAGTGTTATTTCATAGCATTGCAGACCTCTGGCATTCTAGCTGTTACAGCATTGCAGACCTCTGGCATTCTAGCTGTTACAGCATTGCAGACCTCTGGCATTCTAGCTGTTACAGCATTGCGGACCTCTGGCATTCTAGCTGTTACAGCATTGCAGACCTCTGGCATTCTAGCTGTTACAGCAATGCAGACCTCTGGCATTCTAGCTGTTACAGCATTGCAGACCTCTGGCATTCTAGCTGTTACAGCATTGCAGACCTCTGGCATTCTAGCTGTTACAGCATTGCAGACCTCTGACATTCTAGCTGTTAATTTGTTGAGGTAATCTGCAGAAATTTCACCCCTGAAGCACCTCCCACAAGTTGGATTGGCTTGATGGGCACTTCTTGCGTACCATACGGTCCAGCTGCTCCCACAACAGCTCAATGGGGTTGAGATCTGGTGACTGCGCTGCCACTCCATTACAGACAGAACACCAGCTGCCGGCTTCTTCCCTAAGTAGTTGTTGCATAATTTGGAGGTGTGATTTGGGTCATTGTCCTGTTGGAGGATGAAATTGGCTCCAATCAAGCGCTGTCCACAGGGTATGCATGGCGTTGCAAAATGGAGTGATATCTTTCCTTATTCAAAATCCCATTTACCTTGTACAAATCTCCCACTTTACCAGCACCAAAGCAGCCTCGGACCATCACATTACCTCCACCATGCTTGACAGATGGCGTCAGGCACTCTTCCAGCATCTTTTCACTTGTTCTATGTTTTACAAATGTGTGATCCAAACACCTCAAACTTCGATTCGTCTGTCCATAACACTTTTTTCCAATCTTACTCTGTCCAATGTCTGTGTTCTTTTGCCCATATTAATCTTTTCCTTTTATTGGCCAGTCTCAGATATGGCTTTGTCTTTGCCACTCTGCCTAGAAGGCCAGCATCCCGGAGTCGCCTCTTTACTGTTGACGTTGACACTGGTGTTTTGGGGGGACCATTTAATGAAGCTGCCAGTTGAGGACCTGTTTGGCGTCTATTTCTCACACTAGAGACTCTAATGTACTTGCCTTCTTGCTCAGTTGTGCACCGGGGCCTCCCACTTCTCTTTCTACTTTGGTTAGAGCCTGTTTGTGCTGTTCTCTGAAGGGAGTAGTACACACCATTGTAGGAAATGTTCAGTTTCTTGGCAATTTCTCGCATGGAATAGCCTTCAATTCTAAGAAAAAGAATAGACTGTCGCATTTCACATGAAAGTTATCTTTTTCTGGCCATTTTGAGAGTATAATCGAACCCACAAATGTGATGCTCCAGATACTCAACTAGCTCAAAGGAAGGCCAGTTTTATAGCTTCTCTAACAAGCAAACTTGTTTTCAGCTGTGCTAACATAATTGCACAAGAGTTTTCTAATCATCCATTAGTCTTCTGGTTGCTGGAATTGGGCCTCTCTACACCTATGTAGATATTCATTTAAAAACCAGACGCTTGCAGCTAGTATAGTCGTTTACCACAGTAACAATGTATAGAGTGTATTTCTGATTAGTTTAATGTTAAACCTTTCACCTGACACGGGCACTTGTGATTGGCTGAGACCCTGTGGAATACTGGAGAGCCCCTTCCTGATATCCCACATTAAATGGCGGAATATAAAGATAGACATTTATTATAAAAACTATATATATTATAATAAGCGTGATTCAATATTTCATTTAAACATTGTAAAAGAAAAAAGAGGATTAAACCAAAACAACTCATTTTTGTATTTTTTTTCCCCCATAAAACCTCCATGAAAGTGATGTAAATGGATGCGTGTCTCCCCTATAAGAGTTATACAGAATGCAATGTGGGCTGATCTCCCTCTCCTCTCTTCCATATTGGGCATGCACCTTCCCAGAGGCCAGTGCAGCGTCTGAGTGTAAAATAGTGAATAAAAGAGAGAGAGCTCAGTACAGTGTACCTCAGGCCTCTTCAGCCCATAATTGGTCCCTATAGTAATAAGCAGAGTGATATAAAAGGTTGTGCTGCAATGTGTGGAATATAATTCATAGTAAATCAATATAATGAGATCTGAGGAGAAAGAACTGGTTCATGCAGACATGCGTTTCACTACTAATGAGCTTTTTCGAGGCCTTGTGACAGGAGCAGTGACACCTTGGGCTGGATCCATATTTAAGTAAGTGCTTGAAATGAGTTACTCCTGGGCTAAACCATGTTGATTGCAGGGGAGTCATATTTCATCTGTTGCAAACAGTATTAGAGTTGAGAGGTGATGTTTCCTATCCCAAGTCTAAATAACAGTGTGATAGTGACGCTGGTCAGTATCTGTGTGCAGTAAGCAATGCAAAGATATATCTCTGCATGCAAAGAATACAATTACCTTGACTCCCCCTGCAATCAACATGGTTTAGCCCAGGAGTAACTAAGTACAAGTACTTATTTAGGTCTGGATCCACCCCAATGGGCTGGATCCAGAACAACGTCCGTCACCCATAATACGTCCGTGAGATGCCGAAAGTGACTACTGCGCATGCGTAGAAACTAATTTACGTAATCTACGTATCGTTTCGTTACGTAGAGTGTGTATATGCGGAAAGACCATTTGCCATGTTCGGCATCTCATGGACGTATTAAGGTCGACGGACGTTGTTCTGTATCCAGCCCAATGTGAAGAGGAAGACAGACTGAGGGTTATATTTTGGAAGGAGCAGGGTCCCAGCAGCACAGAGATGAGGGATGTGTTAGGACAGAATACATGTAACAGTGACCTGATGTGAGGAGGGGAATGGAGGCAGCAGAAAGACACAGACTGAGATCTATATAGTGGAAAGAGCAGGGTCCCCAGCAGCACAGAGTATAACTCTTAGTCTGTGTCTTTCTACTGCCTTCTCACATCATGTCACTGCTCCTGTCCTCACTAACACATCCCTCATCTCCTGAAATATAGTGGAAGGAGCAGGGTCTCCAGCAGCACAGAGTATATCAGGAGATGAGGGATGTGTTATATAGTGGAAGGAGCAGGGTCTCCAGCAGCACAGTGTATATCAGGAGATGAGGGTTGTNCTCCAGCAGCGTATATCAGGAGATGAGGGATGTGTTATATAGTGGAAGGAGCAGGGTCTCCAGCAGCACAGTGTATATCAGGAGATGAGGTGAGGGACTGACACAGGAAGTCACAGACTGAAAGTTGTATAATGGAAGAAGCAGGGTCCCAATAGCACAACGAGGTAATGTCAGCCTCCTGTCTCACTGATAAAGAAAACCACAGACTGATATAGTGGAAGGAGCAGGGTCCAAAATGTAGAGAGAGGTGACGTGTACCACCCAAATCCTGTAAACAGTGGTGTCAAATCCACACCTGCACATCAACATCCCCCTCCCCCACCCCATTCCTACTCAATTGCATATGGGACAGGATAGGTTTTGCAGACTAAACAATACAGCATTGCTCTGAGAAGACTAATATTATTTTTGGACTATAAGACCTACAGAAATATTAGGTTGATTTTGCAGAGAAGGATTCTTCCCAGAATTGTAAGACAGAAGTTGAAATAAAAGTTGAATAAGTATTAAAACTCTGTGGGTGAGCTTTCCCTTAATACTAAAGAATGAATGGAAAAGTGGAAATCCCCAGGTCTCCAAAGCCAAAGTGAATCCCAGATTCTTGCAACAAGTGGTTGGGGAACTCCAAAAGGCTGCCAGCTTAATAGAAAGGATTGGTTCAATCCTCCCTGTAATTACAGAACAATGGCTAAAAAATAGAGACTATTTATTGTCATAGGGGTATATTTACAAAATGCGATTTTTTTTCAACAATTTCAATTCATTGGGGTAAATCGTGGTGCTTTGTCCTTTAAAAATTTGCCATCGCTCGCTGTGTTTTTAAAAAATGCTGTCCCATGCTGTGCTGATAGAACTACAAGGCTCAGCATTGCTTAGCCTTGTAGTAATATCAGCATCAGCATGGTAAGACTTCTAAACATGCTGCGCTGTGTGTGGTGCGTGTAAAAAAAAATTAGTCTGCAGAAAACATACAGTTATACATTACTATAAGTGTGTATGTAAAATAAACATTTTCCCTGACTAATGTGTGCACTTACTTCCAGTGGCCACCGTGTCCTATACTATCTGAATGTATTGTGTGGCGTAGAAAAAGAATAAAAAATTTTGCCACTCACCGTTTGCTGCCATCATTCTTGGGAAGAGTTACTTGATGAGTTGAATCTTCTCAAGTTGCTTGCAGACTGTCCTCCGGTTGATATAAGTGGCATCCCCGGTGTTCTGTTCTGCTCCTCGGCCTCTTCTGTACTTGACACGTGGACAGGCTCCTGCTTCTTCTTCCGTGGCGCTCCTAATGACCATTCAGTCACTAGGGGGCAGCCTTTTATATTAACGATGATGTCAGAAACACTAGAGTACACTAGAGGGGGGGTTAGGGTCAGGCTGCAGGGGAGGGAAGGTTAGGGTCAGGCTACAAGTAAGTGAGGGTTAGGGTCAGGCTGCGGGAGATGGGTAGGGTAGTGAGAGAGGAGGGTTAGGCTTAGAATTAGGGAAAGGAGTGGGGACTATTTTTACTTAGTATTTCAGAACACTGAGCTTTTGGTGCTCCATGGATCGATTGATTGTGGATCGGAGCCCCACACCCGACCGAGGGGAGTGCTAGGGGAGTGTATAGTAATTACGATCTCAGAACTACCCCTTTGTCCATTTTACGCTGCCCAAACCCTACCTTAACTTTTCCTAGCGTAAATACTGATGTATGTAATGGATTTACGTAGATGGCGGCCAAACCCAGCCCATATTGTCCAATTTAAATTCCTCCCTCCCCCTCCAAAGTGTAATGCGTGTCACATTGATGCCTCCGCCCCTTCGTTCGTATGTTAGGAGTTACGTGGCGTAACATCTGCTGCGCGCATGAACAGTAAATACAAAAGGGCGATTTTACGTCATCGCCTAGCGTAAATATGCTAGCGTACTTAGCTCAGGATCTGGCCCATTATCTGTATCTTGTAGAAGTTATAGGGATAGTTTTATGAAAACCTTTCATTTGCAGACTGTCCAACATAGATCTAGAATCTGATTGGTTGCTTTAGACAACACCTTCACATTAACACTGGGCACATTAAGCCCATTGTATGCTCTTTGCCATGCAGCAGTTGGAAAGGATGCCACATAGTGGATGGGGATATTAAGCCTCAATCCAGTTAGAGTTATTTATATAACTTAAGCTGGCCATACACTAGAGCGATTATGGGTCTGATCATGCAATTATCAAGCGTTCAGGCCAGTGCGTAGTCAGGATGGAGTTTCCAAATGCCCAATAATCATATCAGAAAAGTTCAGGTCTCATTATTTGATCTTATGGCATGTTTAAAACATATCTGACACCATAATTACCACCAAGTACAGCAGCAATAAACTAATGCTCTATATTCTGCAAGAGGTCCTGGGCATCCATTACTATATTACTGCTATACTTGCTGGTAATATGGAGTCAGACAAAGGTTGAAAGTCCAGCCAGGAGGAATCACACACTACTGACCAGTGTTTTCACAGCCAGTCCATTAGCTTGCTGCATGGGCCTCCTACACAGATTGACAGGAAGCTCGTGCAGCCAATCGGTGCAGAGACTAAGCCCATCTGGTGCGTTACTATTACACTGTTATTTATCACCTCTCATCTCTAATGCTATTATATTATTATTATATTATTATTACACAGATACTGACCTGCGTTACTATCACACTGTTATTTATCACCTCTCATCTCTAATACTATTATATTATTACACAGATACTGACCAGCTTTACTATCACACTGTTATTTATCACCTCTCATATCTAATACTATTATATTATATTATATTATTACACAGATACTGACCAGCGTTACTATCACACTGTTATTTAGAATGTGGTTAGGAAACCTCGCCTCTCATCTCTAATACGTTTAAACATATACAATGTGTCTCCCCTGCGCTTGCACCTGTGTAAAACCATGTAAAACTTTCCTTCAGTTTCCCTCTTGTTTCCACGCTCTGGATGCCGTCAGCTGGTAAGTCGGTGCAGTAAGTGACAGTGTGTTGTGTGTATGTTTCAGCACACAATGGCCCAGATCCAGACCTATGTTTCCATTGCGTTTCATCGTGTAGCGTATTTTTTAGGCACTTCCATCGCTTGTACGTACTTTGGCTGTTTTATGCTTGCCAATCCCTACCTTAACTTTTCAAAGCGTAACTACTGACGTGCGTAAAGGCTACAGGTACGTAAGTGTCTAAGCACGCCCACACTTTACAATTTAAACGCCTCAGGCCCTTTAGAGTTACGTGCCGTAACATTTGCAGCGCGCTGGTGCAGTACATACAAAATACGTCACAGGCTAACGTACTTAGTTCTGGATCTACCCCAATGGCTCATAGCCTGTTTCCTTCCCTCTCTCAGCTCGCCCTTGAACCAGACTCCCCATGCACTTTCCTTTCTGCCGGTGAGGATGCTGTGGTATTCACCATCGACCTACGGCAAGACCGGCCGGCCTCGTGAGTACAAATCCCCCCTCTACCTTCTGATATTGCTCTCATTGTACGTCACACTGACCCTGCCATCTCCCGTGTACAGACGACTAGTGGTCACCAAGGAGAAAGAGAAGAAGATCGGCCTGTACACCATCTATGTGAATCCCGCTAACACTTACCAGTTTGCTGTAGGAGGGCGAGACCAGTTTGTCAGGTACGTTGTGTGTTCCTGTAATCCTCCTGCTGTCCTGTCTCCTCGAGTCTCTGATTACCATCCTGTCTGTTACAGAGGGATGCGCACATTTATAGTGTGTGCTGTGTAATAGACATACTGGCAGACAGGATTGTTTCTCTTCCTATAACCGCTTCTCCGTTACCCAGGATCTATGACCAGCGGAAAATCAATGAGAACGACAATAACGGCGTCCTGAAGAAGTTCTGTCCTCATCATTTGGTGAGTTCAGCGAGGACGTCGTTTCGCCTGTGTATTTATTGTTGTTTGGAAAATTTGGATTCGTTTTAAAAAAGGGGAATAATTGCTATTTTTATGTATGTCTAATATTGATCACACAACCGCCATGACAGAATACAGCAGCCCGAGGTATATCGGCTTTACTGTTAACTCATTATGTTTGTGTGTCTTTGTTTAAACTACTGGAGCTGGATGGCAGGAGCACTGTGCGAGTCTCAGGGCCAGATTTTCAAAGCTGCGGGAAAGGAAAAGTGGAGATGTTGCCCATAGCAACCAATCAGGTTCTAGCTCTCACTTTTCTATCACATACTAGAAAATGTCGGCAGAGGGGAACAAGAGGGTATGAAGATGGTGGGCCCTGCTCACGTGAGCTAACACGCTAAGTGGGAGGGATGAACATTAGAAGGGGAAGGAAGTGGACACACGAGGAAGAGGACGGAAGTGGGACACACGGGGAAGGAAGTGGGACACACGGGGAAGGAAGTGGGACACACGGGGAAGGAAGTGGGACACACGGGGAAGGGGAAGGAAGTGGGACACACGGGGGAGGGGAAGGAAGGGGGACACACGAGGGAGGGGAACACGAGGGAGCGGAAGGAAGTGGGACACACGAGGGAGCGGAAGGAAGTGGGACACACGAGGGAGCGGAAGGAAGTGGGACACACGAGGGAGGGGAAGGAAGTTGGACACACGGAGGGGGAATGGGAAAGAAGTACCACAATGGATTTCCAGGCATGCCAATCCTCTCCGCCCCTGCCTAAACTCTGCACGGTGGGCGGGAGGTAAGTATTTAAGACTTTTAAGCCTTCCGCTTGGATCAGCGGTCAGACACAGGACACTTACGGCTGTCTTGCGGTAGTGTAACTCGACTATAGTCTGCACGAGAGAGGGGAGTGACGGGAGTTCGTTCCATTCCTCTGCGCGGTCTGAATCCGGCCTATTATGATTTAGAATTTCTTTTTTGTGTGTTTTGCATGTGTTCTTTTTTTCTTTATGTAGGTGAAGGAATTGTTGGCGTTGCTGCTGTTTGATTTGTTGTGTTTATATAAAACCAGAAGCTGTTTCTTGGCTGCCAGCTCCTGACTCGCTTTTGTGTTTTCAGGTAACGAGTGAGGCAAAAGCAAACATCACCTGTCTTGTGTACAGTCACGATGGATCGGGTAAGGCCTCTCACCCCTGGTGTAGCTTTGTAGGGGAAGGTTTATGTAAGGGGGATTGTGGGGGTCTGCATTTCCCCCAGCCTGGTCTCTTTCCTTGCGCCTCCTACACATGGATATTAAATTCAGCGGAGAAAATAAGAACGCAATAAAGACGACAGCAAATATATATATATCTATCATGAAAGATGTCCTAGGCCCAAATATTGCCGTCTCCCACTAAACAAGCGAAACATCAAGTTAAGTTAGCTTCATAAGACTGGCAGTAAGGGCCGGATTTAGAGCATTGGACGTATTGCATATACGTCCGGTGTTTACCGTTTTTGACTACTGC
>WWET01003351.1:90571-106553 GCA_011038615.1 Limnodynastes dumerilii
TCTTTCTCTCTCCTTCTTTCTCTCTCTCCTTCTCCCGCTCTCTCCTTCCCCCTCTCTCTCTCTCCTACTCCCTCTCTCTCTCTCTCTCTCTCTTTTTCCATCATCTCTGCAATTGCTTCGCCCAGGTTAATGGAACATCAATGAATTAGTGTCGTGTCTTATTGCCTTGTCACGCCGCTCTCATTTCAGCCTCCCTTCATCTTCACATCACCGTGCAAATGCTTTATCAGGTTGTTAATTAATTGGAAAACCTGGCCGCACTCTGTATAATCTAGTTAGGTGGTTTTATTGTCTGTACATGTTAGAAGGACTGCTTCAGGAATGTAAGCAATTTAGTTGATTGGAGATTAAAAGAGCCTTGCATAGCTCCTTAGACAGCCCCGTCCATCCTTTCTGTATCATACCTTTGTATTTTTTGGCACTAGGGATCCGAGTGAGCTTGGTGTCGAGTTCCTCTTCTGCTGAGATTTTCAAGACCTTTGTCCTGTAGTCAATGACCATAGTGAGAAGGTCCGGACGCCGTGAGATCTCAAAAATGTGTTCTATGTACGAGAGGTTGTCTGGGGGAAGGGGGAATAAAAGATACAGGTTAGATCCTCAAATGAAAACTCAGAAAGATTATAATCTCACCCCATACAATAAGGCCAATAGATACGAGAATGCCACAAAAAAAATAACATCAGTGGCATCACTGAGGAACATTGACCACCATTTTGTGGACCATACCATTACTGGCATAAGGAGACAGACAGTTCATTGCAAAGAATTGACTATCGTCATGTAAGCTTTTAGACAATATAATTTTCAGAATATTTGTTTGATCAAAACATGCTGAAGGAGTAGCATTAGGTGGGGGACAGGCTATAGTGGAGTTTTGGGCTTCTAGAGGTTGTTGGGAGGGTTTAGGAAGGGAGAAGGTGTGGATAGGCAGGGAAGGGAGTTCCATTAGTGGAGTGCAGCACAAGAGAAGTCTTAAAGACAAGAGTGAGAAGTGGCTACATGAATGGATAAGAATTATAGGTCAGAGGCAATATGTGAGGGTTTTTTATCATGAAAAACTTAATAGTGTATGAAGTGGAGAAATTAATGGGGGGCTTTGTAGGTGAACTTTACTGAACTCTGGAGGGAATAATAAAAACAAGTTTAAAACTATAAGATTTAAATTAAAATATGCACTACCCTAAGGACTGTACACAGGACACGGGGGCACCCACTAAGGTTAGAGGAAAAGAAGTTTTACAATCAGCAAAGGAAAGAGTTCTTTACAGTAAGGGCAGTCAGGATGTGGAATTCACTGCCGGAAAAGGTTGTGATGGCAGATTCTCTGGATATGTTAAGAAAGGGTTACATACAGTTTTCGCTGAACAAAGTATCCAGGGCTGTTAATTAAAATGAAGGATAATAGTGGATCCAGGGAGAAATAGGACGGTCATCCTGGAGGTTGCTTCAACTGGACTAATTTCATTTATAAAACAGAGATCTATAACAGTCCAGTCTGCACAATGATTATTTCATTTTTTTTAATCCTATAAAAGCCTGAGACCTTATTTGAGCCCCAGTTTTGCTTAAGATTTAGGATATCCTTGGGTATGTTTGACGTGATCCCTTGTGTTCGTTCCTACCACCTCTGATGGGCGGCTTTTCAACGTATCAACTACTCTTATTGGCCCAAATCCAAAACTACGTCCGCTAGCGTATTTACCCTAGCGGGAGACGTAAAATCGCTATTTTGCATGTACTGCGCATGCGCGTGGCCGATGTTATGGCGCGTTACCCTGAACGTACGTAACCTCCTAGAATCAAGAGCGTAACTACGGATGAAGAGGCGTGCCAGCCATTCCACATTCTTAATTATGCTCCATAGGCGGAGGTAGGCATTTAAATCATAGAGTATGGGCGTGCTTAG
Source organism: Limnodynastes dumerilii (assembly GCA_011038615.1). Classification (NCBI taxonomy): domain Eukaryota; kingdom Metazoa; phylum Chordata; class Amphibia; order Anura; family Limnodynastidae; genus Limnodynastes; species Limnodynastes dumerilii. Next base: position 92,478 of record WWET01003351.1, read on the forward strand.
GCGTGTAAGTACGAGCAGCCATTACGGCCAACAGGCGTTACGCTTTGAAAAGTTAAGGTAGGATTTGGAAAGCGTAAAACGGCAAAAGAACGTACGGCCGAGGGAAGTGCCTAGGAATACACTACGCGTTGAAAGGGAAAGGGAACGTAGGTCTGGAGCTACTCCATAGTCCTCTTTCCCCACATTTCCCTCACAGACCTGATAAAATATAGATTTTCCTCGGAGCCTCACTGGCGGGGGGCCTGGACAACATTAGCTGTGCCCCTGTATTTCCTCATTGTCATTTCAAACCAGCCGTCACGTACCGAAGAGCGACGCTGTGGGCGGCCATCGCTACCCACGGTACAAAGCAGCGGTTGTTCGGGATAGGAATGGTTGGGGCTTGCACGGATTGTTCTACTGACCGGCGCATTCAACTGCCGCTGAATAGACAGACGGCTTTGTTTCCTTCTCTTGTCACATCGGACGAATGTCGCTGCTTAGCGTCTGTGTTTTAGTGTTCCTGGCTCTCGGCAGACCACATGCTGACATATTTTAGATGTTTGATATATTATTCATACAACTCACATCGCTTTTTAGCATCTTCACATAACTCTTGTAATACGGCCTAGCGGACTGATACCATGAATAGACTTATCGTTAATAATGTATCCTGTACACGTCAAGGACTCATACAAAGAAGTCGCATTATTCGCCCCAGTAGCTTGGAAATTGAAAATGATGGAAATAGCAATGTACTTTTACTCTGTGTACAATAGGCAGGAATAGTGCTGACATTATACTCAATACACTGGTCACTGTGCTCAATTTACAAGTTTTATGCCTAGTTCAGACATTGGGGAAGATCCAGACGCCTGCACGCTTCACGTGCTTGTGAGGGACTGTAGGTACCGTCGCGGGGAGCACACGCTATACGGCCGCAGACATAGAAATAACAGGGCTTTCCCTGCCCCGGACCCTTCATTTAAATGGCTGTCCCTTCCTATATGCCATCATAAGTGAAGTCACTTTACTTACTCACAGGGAACATCTGCCTCGCACATGAGTAGATGTTACCTGACGGGACTTACGCAAATGACTTGCGTAAGTCACATGTCAGCCAGAGTTTAGGATCTGGACCATTGTACTTAATATACAAACTGTAGGCCTAGGCTGATTAATGTACTTAATATATAAGTTGTAGGTTTAGGCTGGTCAATGGCATTATACGGTGGAGGAGAGCACAGGGGTCAGGGGTAGTGTGGATGGAGAAAAGGGAGGAGAGGTAGGGGGCGGTGGAGGAGGAGAGAACCTTGTAAGTTGTGGTGAGGAGCTTGAAGAGAATTGTGAAAGGGACAGGAAGCCAGTGCAGAGATTAACAGAGAGGGGAGGTAGAGATGCGTCTGGCTGCGGCATTTAGTGTGAACAGTTGGTGACCATCCAGCCATCTTGGATGGTGAGAAGTGTGTGATATTGACATGATGTGAGCTTGGGAATAGAGCAGGTCTCGGAGGGAAGATGGAGATGCAGGTAGGGGGAGGGGCCTTGATTATGCAATTTATGCAAATCGTTTCCTGTAGCTCCGCCCACTGTACATCATTGACACTATTCATACTGGGTCGGTCTAGACTTCTGAAGTTTTGGCTACTTAGCAAATCACTTACGTAAGAAGCCAACTCTGGAACAGAGGAAGCAGGAAGACAGACTGAGCGTTATATAGTGGAAGGAGCAGGGTCTCAGCAGCACAGAGGATATCAGGAGATGAGGGATGCAGGGAGATTATGGGAGGTAAATATAGAATTAGGCTTCTCCGTTCCCTGTTTAGCAGAGAGGTGGATGCAGGACGGTGGTCTAGCCAGTGTTTATCTGAGATTGCAGGGGTAAGATAGGATATTGGCAGTGAATAATTCATATTATGTGACTCCTCTGGGGGGGTCAGCGTGTATTCGTCTATGGTGTGAGCTGGACATTGCAGGGAGAAGAGCGGCCTCATTGACATTCACAGGGGTCCTGCCTGTCTCTATGGCTGTACCTCGGCTCCTTCCTAACACACGACTCTCTCTCTCCGCAAAGATCAAAACACAGATCGCCTGGAGTTACAGGACCCAGCCTCGCGTTGCCAGGGAACCAGGTTGGTAACGACAAGACGGAGCAATAGAAAGGTCACCCAGTTCCAGCGCACAAATGTAGACAGAAATGTCACTTTAATTAATGTGGAAATAACAATCCCATGTGCAAACAAGAGCCGGGTGCGTGTGTGCCTGCGAGGGGCTCTCTGTGTTCTGTGGCTGCAGATGCGGCCAGAACAACCATCTCTTGCTTACATATTTGTGTAGACGCCCAAGTGGTGCTGAAATACTCTGTGCTGCTTTCAGAATTTGAAGTGCTCTGATTGGATACAGGGGCGTGGTGTGGGTTCCCTAAGGTCGGAAAGCCGTCAGTTTTCCTGCCAGGCACTAAAATGCTGACGGTTTCCTGATCGACTTTCCTCTATCGCGACACCTGTAATCCTAATTACTAAGTAATACTGATGCGGAACCGCATGCACACAATCTACATAACAAAATGCTACATAGATAGTGTAAAAAAGTTACTACGCATACGTAGTATCTCGCCACAGAAACCTAGGCACGCAAGTATATAAATGCTCCCCGGAACCTTCTGGAAAGGGGTTGGGATCAGGCTTATTGTAAAGCACAACAAAGCACACATCGGCATTATAATGTTCTATCAGACGGGTGTCACGGTAACGACCCTATCCAATAGAAAATTGCTGATCAGTTAACGCTGTCGCCATTCAGATGATTGAAACGGTCGGATAATCTACAGAGGAGTCTCTACCTCATACACGCCTCAGGTGACATTAGAAGCTGCTGCGTCGTTAATGTTTGCTGCCTCAACCCCCCCTGGCTTGCATCCTCCTTAATCTACCCCCACATCGGTCTTGGCTCTGTACATTACTAGCCCAGAGCTTGCTGCACGAGAGGTGGCAAGGGGTTAAACGTTTGGAAAGCCGTAGGAGGGATGCGGGCTGTCTTGGCGGTGGTCCCTTAGAGCACATCAGACGCTTATCGCCATGGCAACAGCAAACATGGCTGGTGCAGACCTGACCAGAGCAGTGGCGAGACTCCGATCTATTACCCCCCTCTCTCTGTCTCTCCATCCACCCCCCTCCTCGCCACGCTGCAGGGCATCTCAGATGAACATCCCCTGTAATTATTCCCCCTCCTGGGATGATGTTTAATCTGTAACTATTTGTTTCTGTCAAGCAAAGATTACGTCCGTCTGAAGGCACCTGCTACTTAACACACACTGGCAAGCAGATGGTTAATGGCGGTTTCTGAAAAACGATGTCTACGTGGCAATGGTGATCACTGTGAGCCATTGCCTATTTATCGCCTGTATAAGTATCTGACTAAACCTGTTTCATGTTCATTATAGACGGATATCATCCAATGACAGTAAAAAGTATAGCTAGAACCATATGAGCTTGCAATCTAAAAGCTGCGTGGAACACGTCATTCATGGCAGTATAACAACCAGATTTGGAAAGGAAACAGAGATAATCCTTAACCTCTCCCCTGACCCAGTGGACACAAAGCAAACATATAAGCCAATAATAAAGTGAACTTGTCAATCAATAAACTCATCGCCTTGATTATTTAAACCAATCACAGTGCCCCCTAAATTAACTTTTATGTAGTAATCTACGGCCGTAATAATATAATAGTATTAGAGATGAGAGATAATGTCTCCTAGTACAAGTATAAATAACTGTAATAGTAACGCTGGTCAGTATTTGTGTAATAATATAATAGTATTAGAGATGAGAGGTGATGTCTCCTAATACAAGTATAAATAACAGTGTGATAGTAACGCTGGTCAGTATCTGTGTAATAATATAGTAATATAATAGTATTAGAGATGAGAAATGATAAATAACAGTGTAATAGTAACGCTGGTCAGTATCTGTGTAATAATATAATAATAATATAATAGTATTAGAGATGAGAGATGATAAATAACATCTAAGAGCAACGCTGGTCAGTATCTGTGTAATATAATAATAATATAATAGTATTAGAGATGAGAGGTGATAAATAAAGGATTCTCTCTGCATGTAAAACGATGTAAATAATGGTGTATCGCTGACATTATTTGACCAGGTGCAAATGTATTGTTATTTTTCTTGTTCCTGGCTCTGAAGCATTGTCTCTGTGTCTCTGTTACCTTCTATCATTGGATGCAGAGACCCGCTGCTCCATGCATCGCAGTCGTGACGCCATGATGCCATAGCCCTGAAGGCAGTCGGTCTCTGCATACAACAGAAGGTATAATCCATCTCCCCTTTATTTGTTGTCTAGATGCATAAATCTACAGTATAGATATACACAGAGCACCCAGTGTATAGATTGACCACGTGCCTGGCATCCTTGGGATGCCCACAGCTCTGCCCCGTACCTTTTGCCAATTTGTCGTGTTTCTCCAGAAAGCTGAACCAATCCTGGCAGTTAGTCATCTCCTCGCTCTTCTCGCTAGGGATGTCCTCCTTACACGCTGACTTTAGCTGGTCCAGGTCTTCGTTGGTAATATTTTCGGCAAGTTCCTGCAACAAGGCTTCGTACTCCTCCATGGCAGCCTGCAAAGAAGACGGAGAAGGTGAGGGACCTGAGCAAACTCACATGTGTGGGGCGATATTTCTTGGCTGGGTGAGGTGGTCGCCATCTCAACCTACATGTTCGAAATATGGCATGTGTGTAACTTTGGGCTTAGCGTTGCCCCTAGGAAATCTACATGTGGGCAGTCGTGGCCGTGGTACAAATGATGGTGTCTTTCTATTACCAAACCTACCACCATCACGCGTTTGTTCCAGTAGTAGCAGCGGGCAAGCAAGGGAGAAAGCCACCAGTTAAGGCATGGAAAGGGTGTATTTTTAAGGGGTAGTTTTGGGGTCTTATATTTTTATATCATGTTGCTAATTATAAAATAATAGCATCAATAGTGCCCACAAGTATGTCCGTGGTACAGTGGCATCGGAACGTTGAAATAATTGGATTCCCAAGCAAAGTATTCTGGTAGATTCCACTGACCCTCCCTGCGTTATACAGACATTGGCGCGTTTCCGTAGTAATCATTCCTATTAGCATGGACAGCTGGGGGAAATTTGCGGACGAGCGACCGTCTAAATGGATACGCGTATAGGGCGAAAAAAGTATGCAATTATTCGCAACGGACGCAGCAAGGCCACACCCCTGACACATGGGAGATCCGTGCGTATTTACCCAAGTGCGATTCACATGTCCGTTCGGGAGGCACTTCCGCATGTATAGTCTACGTGAACTCCGTAAATAAAGTTACTACGCATGCGCAGTTGAAACGAACCTAAATATATGCACGGGACTCGCCGCGAAAACGGTTCTCTGAATACGGCCCATAGTGAGGACGCCCATTTGTTAACGCAACCCAACCTCAGTCCTCTAAAGTATGGATGGAATGCTTACTGTTCGGTTAGCAGGGTTCACACAAATGCGCAGTCTGAAAAAAAAAATCTAAATTTGACTGAAACGCGCAGAAATTGTGTTTAAAGATTGCAATCCTGCATAGTCCAGCATGCTTGGATAAAATAGAATGTTGGAAATGTGTCTGTGATGTAACATTTTGCGAGGGAGGGCCGATAAAAGCCCCGCACCCGGGACGCACACATTTCCCCTCAGACCTTTGCAAAATAACTCAATTATTGCCTGCGGCGAACTCAGAGCTCAGGCCGAAAAATCTGTCACGTTATGATGAAAGGAAGAGAAAAACGTTCCATTTAATGAACTCCTCTGTTCCTCGCGCATGTTCCACTCGTCCTGTTAATAATACCCGTCGCTCTGCTGTATGTTAGCGATTCGCCTTCCGTCTAATGAAGCAGCCGAGCGGACTTCAAATGCACCAGTAATTAAGGCAGTGTTATAATCCACACAGAGAGAGAGAGAGAAAATCTGAGGCCAGATAATTATGTATACAGTGTGCTACCAAAATAAATGCACCAAAGGTAGTAAAAATATAAGAACCAAAAATGAATACTACAAGAATCTAATCTCCCCCAGTTGGACCGCCATGGCTGTTTTTGCAGTAGTTGTATCTGATAAAATCTCCAGCGCCGATTATACCGACCTACAGACCGTGTAGTGATTTCTGTACCACCGGCGAGAGGTATTTATGTTCTAATGTTATATAACTATAATATGCTGTATTACTAGTGGCCAGAAATACTGAAACGCGAACAGGGACCTGTATTTTGTCACCTTGTTCGTATGAATAAAGTTTTTCAACAACAATTGAGTGATTAAAAGCAAGCGTACAACACACGAATGCTAGTCACAAACCAACGTATCGTTTCAGAATGGCCACCATGCTGAGCTCCAGACCGAGAAGGCAAACTGTGCAGGAACACAGCGCACATGTCTGCCTAGGTCACGCCTCGATGCTATTGCGTAGACACAACGGGGCGCCACCATATGCTGGAATAGAGTGATAGGTAATGGAAAGAGTTTTCTCTATTTGACGTACAACACTCATTTTATATATAAACTAAGAGGGTGTACCCGTGCATGTTTTCACAACGCATTTCGGTTAAAGCCCCTTTTAGTATACAGTCAGTCTACCTATTCCCCTTTTCCACCATTCTGCCTCTCCAGATTGTCGTATACATTTCTGCTCACGCATTTCGATTACGCCTCCAGGCTTCCTCTCATATCCGTGCGTTCTGATCGATTTTGCCAACTTTTGCGTTTGCGCTACCCCATCGAAATGCAATGTGCTTTTCCCAGAATGGTACTTCTGACATAGGAGCCATGTAGAGCTCGTCAGCGGGTGTGATTTGGTATTGCACAGTACAGTATAGTTGGGCCAATAGGGGCAGGTGTCTAGATGAGTAAGAGTGGGCGGAGCCATGCAATATTGAGGGCTTGGAGTGCTGAGCACCGTTTTAAGCTGTCATCCTCTGAGAATGTGCTTGCAGTACAGGGGAAGAAGCTGCCATGGGTCGTCTCTCCTCCGGGTGTTGCAACGGCACCATTTTTGGAAGGGAGTGGTTAACGGAGCGATCACGCAAAGGTTTGGATTTTACGTGCCTGCAGTTACGGATCCTTGTGCATCCAATAATTGCAGAACTGCGCACATACAAATTTGGAGTCTGGGTCCAGCCCTGTGTCCAAACAAATTGAGTGATCTAAAACCCCTTTTTTTATCCATACAAATTTGACGCCACTCTTCGCCAAAACAAGCGCTGACTCCGTATTTTTCTGAAAATGAATTAAATGGTCTGACAGCTATATAAATGTCTATTCACTGGTAGCATTCCCCTTTTCTTAGTCATTATTAATGACTGGTTGGGATATTAATGATCTTTATGCTTCAAATGGAGGATTGACCACTGTACATGTGAGCACAGAGACGCTATTAGGAAAATATGCTTTTGTGTGTGGTGTTAAATGAATTATAACTGAACTTTACAAGATATTAAAAAGTAATAACACTGAACAGCGGTGATTATAGAGAGTTCTGTTGTAATGCGATTAAGCCTTTTCATGGAGGGCACAAGTAAACAATAATAGAATGTAATAAAACCCGTAATAAAAAGTAATATCTATAATAAATTGGAGATTTTATAGCGGCATTGACAGAACACAGTAAGTAAGTTATTGCCATTTCCATGCAAGATGCTGGAAATATATTTAACAATGGGAAGTTCAGGGAGCTGATCGCGCAGCAGAGTTTTGTGGTAAGTTAAATTGCGTCCTCGAGGTTCACTCCTCCCATTTCACAGGTTGGAATGTAGGGGGGTGCCCCAATCCAGGAGACCCAGAAAGCTTGGCGGTAACTCATAGTAAGTTGTCAGTTAAGTGTCCAGGGGCCAGATTTACTAAGCTGCGGGTTTGGAAAAGTGGAGATGCTGCCCATAGCAACCAATCAGATTCTAGCTGACATTTTGAAGTATGTAATAGAAACGTGAGAGCTAGAATGATTGGTTGCTATGGGTGACATCTCCACTTCTCCTTTCCTGCAGCTTAGTAAATCTGGCCCCAGGTGTGAAATCTCCCAGAATGCACCTGTATACCCTGGATAGTGTCCATTCTCTCACTACCCTGCTGTAACCATAGAAACAAGTCAGGTGCCATCTTTCATAAGTAAAAAAGGCAATTAAATGACCCACCATACTACTATAAATATAATATAAAACAATATATAAGATAAATATATAGCAGTTTGCTGGGGCATATCATTTACTTTATTTCTGTGTAAATTACCTTTCTTTATGCAGCTGTTTATATTAACCTATAAATTGATTAAGCAACCACCATTGCAGACACTCTAAATATGACCCATTCCACTAGGTACAATATACTCTGCTCCTAAGCTTCCAACAATCAGTTTCTATGGTAACCACCTGTGTTAAAGAAAAAAATGTTTTTCAAACATCACTTAAATTATTAAATCCAGGAGCGGGAGTATTGTGTACCTGGTGGAATGGGTCATGTTGGAGGGTCTGCCATTTTGTGTAGTCATCTTTCATATGTCCGACTGGAATAAAACGGTGATATCTGATTGGCTGCTGTGAATCACAGCAAATTGTAACTTATTAACCCCTTTATTGCTGGAGCAGTGGAAGGAGCGTATTTATAAGGAATCCGTGACGGATCAGTTGGTGCTGTATATAATGTTGTTTTCAGCCTCCATTAATATTTCCATATTCTCCTGTAGAGCGGTTTGTTTGTCAGGCAGTCACACTCATCTGCTCAAGGCGATGAGGTGCGAATGACACAAACACCCATCAGACAGTGTTGCGTTTTGTCTGCATACTTAACGCCTCGTACGCGAGCTCGGGATAACACGATGGATGAGAAATCTCTGTGTGCCATTGCATTAACTACCTCATTTCCAGTGTGCCACAGATAAGCCACATCTCTCCGCACATCTCTGTCCTGCACATTAAGGCGGCCATTTTGTGTTCAGCTCTTTCTAATGGTCCTGGTCCACATTTGGACACAGGGCCCGATTGTGAATTGTGTGTTTTCTTGTTGCAGTATTTAGCGGTGAAAGGCAGATGTTTTCGAGGACTAGGTACGTACGATGGGACGGCACAGAACAGTGGGAGTCCCCACTATGAGGACTGTCTTTCCAAAGTAGAGACAGCTGAAAAATTTTTTTCGACTGTCTCTATTTCGTTTAGCAGCCATTTTAGATTTTTTTTTCTGAATGGGTGAGAATGCTGATCAACCGGGGACTTTTAGTGTTAGGGGGAGAGTTGGGTTAGGGCTGTGGAAGGGTAGAGTTAGATTTAGGATCAGACTGCAGGGAAGGGAGGGTTAGAGTAAGGATTACCATTCGGAGCACCGTGTTCCGTGCTCCGGGGAGAGATTGCTAAGCCTCTTCGAGGCAGAAGCTTTCGCCTTTCCAGCCAGTTTGTAACTGCCTGGGAGAGAGAAGCCCTATCGAAAAAGGGCCATTCGCAATGGGGACCCACACCTGGCACAGAACCGTGGCTAAAAATTTTAGCGCCAGGGGCAAAAATTATAAATGCCACCTCGAACCTTGAATTAATAACCAGTTTAACCTTACGAACATTTACGAACACCGCAATACGGCTTTGCGCAGGGGCGGAACATGACAGACTCAGGCCTCATAGCAAGGAGACAGCCCCCAAGTCTGAATGGGCGTAAATGAGTAGAGCAGGGCTGAGTAGGCCCATCTGTGTGAAAGAAGCTGTCACAGGCTCACAGCTTGAAACAGTGCAGCCCTTGCGCCCCCTATAGTTACACCCCTGGCTTTGCCGCCTTGACCACCGCACCTACGCTGGGCCTCATGCCATGGAACGCTAATTAATCTTTCCTGTACGACATATTAACAGACGCCTGTGTCACGGATGTCAACAGCGAGACCCTGGGCATGTGCTGGGTCTGGGAATAAGGAATTGAGCCCATTCAGGAACATTGACGCTTCTTCTTTAAATGTCATGGCCATGGCCACTGGGCAGTCACCTCATATTACGTAACCCGCAGTGGCTGACATGCTGTCTGTGAGATTCGCAGCGGCAGATAACGCGCACGGGGAATGAGAGTGATCGCTGAAGCTGCTTCTATTCTGTCTGTAGGAGATCTGATGCTGATCGCTTGTGACACCGGCTGCAGCCCGGGGAGACCAGACATGCAGAATGAAAACGGCGCTCACAGCGCCCTGCGACACAAGCTCACATGTGCACGCCTCTACCTTATGTACAGCCACGGGTTATACAGCGCCAGACTGTCATAACAAATACCCGCAACTGCAAAAAAAAAAAACCCTCCCCAACGTCCCTGGCTGAATAAAGGTACATACATGTCCTACGCTATAGTGTTCACATGTTCAGCCAGAGGAGGCGTGTCTTGTGCTCGACCAGAGGGAGATGTCTTATACCAGCCAGGGTGGGGTGTGTCTTGTGCTCAGCCAGAGTGGGATGTCTTATACCAGCCAAGGTGGGGTGTGTCTTGTGCTCAGCCACAGTGGGATGTCTTATACCAGCCAGGGTGGGGTGTGTCTTGTGCTCAGCCAGAGGAAGTGTGTCTTATACCAGCCAGGAGGCATGCCTTGTGCTCAGCCAGAGTGGGGGTGTCTTATACCTGCCAGGGGGGCGTGTCTTGTGCTCAGCCAGAGGGGGTGTGTCTTATACCTGCCAGGGGGGCGTGTCTTGTGTTCAGCCAGAAGGGGTGTGTCTTGTGCTCAGCCAGAGTGGGGTGTCTTATACTAGCCAGAGGAGGCGTGTCTTAAGTTCATGCCATCGCAATCCCATGTCCAGATGGTTGGCATCACAGTAAAATTAACCATGTGACAGAAGGCACAACTTCAGCTTGAGGGCATATATCAATGAGAAAGGGGCAAGGTCACATGACATCTGCCAATGGACATGCTACATTGGGGTGTACCAAGGTCCCCAAGACCTGGAGAAGCTGGTTCTCTTATTGAGCTCCTATGTACTGTTATATTACTGTTATGTATATAGGTTATACCACTAAAACATCAGCTGTAACATAAGATTCTCTTTCTGATGAGAGGAAGCGGTGTAAGTGGGACAGGATTTATTAGGCTGATTAAAGACCTATTTTTATGCTGCGTTTCCGCATCAGGTGACCGCTCTGCGCAGAGACCCCTGACAGGAAATAACGTTTCTGTTTTGTGTCTTTAAGAGGACATTTGCTGCTGAACTCCGGCTTCCTGTAGCGCTGACTCACGCTTTTGGCTTTGTCAAGCTTACATTGCATTCCCAGCTGCATGTAATAAACCCATAGATGGTAACTCTCCCTAAATATCAGGAAGAATCCCTGAAGAGTGGGTGATCTCCTTGAATCCCTGAAGAGTGGGTGATCTTCCTGACTCCCTGAAGAGCGGGTGATCTTTCTGACTCCATGAAGAGCGGGTGATCTCCCTGACTCCCTGAGGAGCGGGTGATCTTCCTGTCTCCCTGAAGAGTGGGTGATCTCCCTGACTCCCTCAAGAGCGGGTGATCTCCCTGACTCCCTGAAGAGTGGGAGATCTCCCTGAAGAACGGGTGATCTTCCTGACTCCCTTAAGAGTGGGTGATCTCCCTGACTCCCTGAAGAGTGGGTGATCTCCCTGACTCCCTGAAGAGTGGGTAATCTCCCTGAAGAGTGAGAGATCTCCCTGACTCCCTGAAGTGTTGGCAATCACCCTGATGCTGATTCAGTTCCAGAAGTCAATGCCGTATGATGACAGTATTTAGAAATTGCGTCCTATTTCCCTGCATTGAGAGCTATGGAGGCGGCCATTTTTTAGATGTAATCAACAACTGGCAGGTATTTAAGACAACAAGGCTTCAATAGCGGAGACAGAAATGAAAAATACTCTTTGGTCTCTTGTTAATCAAAAGAGCTTGAGGGTTTGATTTATGCAAATCATGTCTGAAACCACGCTCCTGCCTAATTAAAACTGCCATTCAAAGGGTAACAAGGATGGAGAAATAGTAGATGTCATCAAGCCCTACCCATCCTTAGTAATGTTTGGTGCTTGAGATCCGAATTTCGGGGGGAGTCGGCAACTACGACTTACAGAAGTGATAACGAATACTGGAGTGTGCTTTGCTTTCCTGAGTTTTCCATGGATCTGTGAGTCTCCAGGATGGTACAGGAGATTTGGAGGCTGACCCAGAGTTTGAGATTAATTTTCTCCACATGCAACATAATTAAAGTTAATTTGCACCCCTCAGATTGCAGCATGGTTTATCCTCAAGCCTACACTTGCACCTGTTTTCTATAACATGTAGAGAGGACGGGGGTGGGGGATGATGGCTGTCCTACAGACAATGACAGTGAGGGAGGTGAGGTTTCCACCTGACATTAATGCAGCGCCTGTTTCCTTTCTCGTGGTCTGGTTTTATTCAGAGCGAGGGGCTGGGAGGGAGAGATCCCTGTCTTATGTCACGGCTGCTCCACAGAAATCTAGCAGTATTCTCTTTATGTACTACGGGTGGGACATCAGAAGACATTCCATCTCATTCAGACCTAAGAGGGTGGGAGGTTTATAGGAAATATACAGGAAAATGACATCACTGAAAGGGTGATAGATAAGTGGAATAATCTCCTATCTGAGGGGGTAGAAGTAACACAGCAGAACAGTGTAAACATGTTTGGGATAAATATAAGATCCTGAGTTTCACACTAAATTGAGGATCTGTAGTTAGGATAGTATAAAATAACAGTGCAGACTGGATGGGCCTTTTCTGCCGTCACTTTCTGTGTCTTTGTGAGCCATAAAACTTCTGGATGAGGGGTGGAGCTGAGCTGATAAGCGGGCATTCCCTTTTAGGTGACAGTATGGGTGCCCCCACCTCTCTCTCTTTACCTATCACACATAAGACAGAGAGGCGGGGCTGAGGTAATAAGTGGGCGTTTTCTCTTAGTTGACAGTATGGGCAATCCCTGTCCCTCTCTGTACCCATCCATAAATAAGACATAGGGGTGGGGCTGAAGTGAAAAGTAAAAATTTCCTTAGGTGACTGTGTGGGCGTTTCCTCTCTGTTCCCATTCACACATAAGTCTGAGAGGTCGGGTTGAGGTGACAAGTGGGTGTTCCCTCTTCGAACTTCGACCTACAAACTTTTAAGAAGTTCCCTTAGGTTATTCTATTATGAGCGCATGACCATGTCAGCATGGCGTCATGTCCACTTGCCATTCTCCCTCAGCCCATCTGCCTCCACATTTAAATTGGGCGTGATGAAGGCTTTGCGCCACACATGGTGACATTGCATGCTGGGTAGTCAGGACTATGGCGATACCCTGGGCACACCCCTAGCTGATTTAAGGAGCGCAGAGGCAGGCTGGCATGTGCCCCACGGGCAGCAGTGCCATTTTGTGTTTTAGGGCCGCCTCCCTGGTGGTCTAGTGCTGCCCTGCTAGTGGTGACTGCTCAGCTGCAGCGCAGAGGCTGTGTCCCAGTGAATGGCTGCCTACCCTAGGCAGCCATTCAGTGGGACACAGACTCTGCACTGCAGCCAAGAATAGAAATCTAAGCTGCAGCAGGACCTGTGCCTCCATGTGACCAGTCTGCAGATCGGGGGTGGAGCCAGAGCTTCCTGTGATGTGACCATGTGACCAGTCTAGAGATCGGGGGTGGAGCCAGAGCTTCCTGCGGTTCACTTCCTGGTGAACTGACTCCCTGCTACTGCTGTACAGTACATCAGGTAGAAGTGTATGTGTGTGTGTGAGTGTGTGTGTTGTATATTTTGTGTGTGTGTGTTAGAGAGAGGCTTTATTTTATTTCTTACAATGTTTGGGGGGACCTTTTCTGTTATCTGCCCCCCCATATTGATATTATGTGCCCCATATTATTATTATTCCTATATTATTAATATTATATTATCTATGGGCAGATAATATATAATGTAGGGCAGATAATATATAATGTAGGGCACATTATATGTAATGTAGGGCAGATAATATAATAATAATATTTTTTTTTGGGGGGGGGGGGGGGGGGGGGGAACAGGACACATGATGGGGGAGTTCCCATTGAAATACTGGTAAATTTGTTGATTTAACTTTACTTCATTTTAAATTAAAT
>WWET01003351.1:138039-150037 GCA_011038615.1 Limnodynastes dumerilii
GAAAGTGCCGACACTAGCCTGTTTTTCAGAGCACTGTGGCGAAATGCGTGGACGCCGGTAGAAAGGTTGCCAAATCCAACATTATCTTGGGTACGATGGCTAGATAGACGGTGCAATATTATAATCTAATCTAATCTACGGTATCCTTTCTCCCTGGCCAACGAATTTAGTTCGGAATTACCTCGGTCAGGCTGCCGGGTAGTGTCTCAAACAAACACCCAGACTTTCTAAAATGCACCGACTGAGCTAATCACCAAGCTGCCTACAAGGAGACTTTCTCACTGTCCCTTTCCCTCAGAGCTTATCAAGGCAGGCATAACTGTGCCATCTACCAGAGCAGTGACACTGGCGAAACGCGTGTAAGATTGGAGAAAGTATCAGACACAAAACAGTTCTGCGGGAAGGTTATTTGTGCAGTGAATTTTGCACAGGTTAAGGTTTACAGCTAGTTCCTGGGTGGAGTTGAGAGTGTTCAGAGACTATATAGTTGTAAACTTTCCCATATAGGTCAATACATGGTCTTATTTTTTGGTTTTCTACCATTTTAGGCTCGGAATAGCTCGACGCGGTTTCCCGTAATAACTCGCTGAAAGGACGTGCAAAGTGACCCCCACCAATCAAAAATCTCTCCACTTCTGGTAAGTTACCGGCATATTTACATATTTATGAGTGGTATTTATAGACATTATTTTCGTAAACTTGCAAAGAGCTTTGATCTGTCTTACGCACATCAATAAAAGGGGAACTATGCTCTGGAAAGCAGCCCATGATTTGGAGCGATATTTCCCTAAATCTTATAAATGAATGACATTACAAAGAATTTGAGGTTTGAAAATAACAGAAGTAAAAACATTTTATAGTTACCGGTAATTGATATATAGTTCATTAAGAATCTTTGGAAATGGCCTGCCGCGATTCCGTAGCACAGGGCCGTAAACTTTGCACACAACTAATGGCGGCGTTGCCACATACATCAATAAGTCGCAAATATGCCTCATGACGCTGCTTGTGACAGCAGCCATTTTATAACGGCAAAATAGATTGTTCCAATTTTACAAAGCAAGAGAAGCCTGGGAAAAAGAATATATTGTTAATGTTCGCCGTGCTCAGAGGAGGGAGTATTGTAGGTCAGGGAATATTGAAGACAGGGCGTAAAAGTTGCGGAGTGAGGGAACACAGGATGATTTATCAATAAACCGTTAATTCGCTGCGGTGCTTTGTTCAGGGAATCTGCACTAAAGAAAGAAAACGTTCTTTTTTTTTTCTTTGCAAGCAAAACAGGAAATGCCAATGATCGTATTAACGAGTCCGTCCTAGCTGAAAGCGCCCACTTGTTACATCCTATCCCCATGCCCATGTGACTGGCTTGTCAACACTTTCACACGTCTACTACTGCCGATGACTAGATCATTACTGTGTGTCTCACGGAGGGCACATGGGTCAGTGCAACTGAAGTAGGACTACAAGTCCCAGCGGTTCCCGGGAGGAATCTTCTCTACAGCTCTTGCCGTGTCAGTCATTTATGCATTGTGTGGATTTTATAGCCTTACACTTTACATTTTGCGTCAGAATGTTACTTCATCTGTCATTGTCGAATCCACACAAACAATGGTCCGGGTCCAGAACGCCCTCCGCTGCGGCAGCAGATTTTTGCAGTTGGATCGCCGTGTGATTCTATGGCCCGTCACTATGTACGAGGGGAAAGCGTTTGGACTTCCGTACGCAGGACCCTGACTTCAATATGCTGCAACGGAAAATGGAGCTGGTTCATGGATAAGGTCTGAACCAAGCCCTTACTGTGCGATTGAAATATCCCTCCCCCCCTCCTGCCCGCCATGCGTACACGCTACAAGCATGGCGGCTCGTTGCGCACGCCGCTGTCAAAAAGCTTCGAGTGCGGATGCTGCTGCTACGTATTCGCTATACAGGACACGCCCACATTTCGTGATTCTGGATCTGGACCATTGTCTTGGGTGGGACGGCTAGATAGACGGCACAATATAATAGGGCAGTCTATTCTACGGCACACTCTCGCTGGCAACGGAACCGCCGTCCGTCCGCCTTGTTACACCTCAAACAGACGCATAAACTTTCTAATATGTCTCTGCACCGACCGAGTCATCCACCAAGACCTTCCCTTTATCCCCATCCCTAAGGGCGTAGCAAGACAGGGAAAACCATGCCAGCCAATCCTCTGCCCACAGGGTGAGATGCCAGGGCTTCATCAGCATCTCACAGGTTAACCTACACGGAGACCTCACCCCTGCCGGTCCCCGTCCCTCTCTTCCCCGCTGACCTCCCAATGATACCACAACCCTGCAGAAAGTTCCCACACACCAAACCCTCCCCAGAAAGGGGGACGAGACCCCCCCCCTGACTTCACATCTTCATTTCCTTCCGATGGTGATTTCCTGCTGGCACCATGGGGATAGGCGACCGGCCCAAATATCCGGCTCTCGCCAACTGTTTAACTAGTGACTCGGAGGCGTCTCCAGGCAAAGTTGACTAACTACGTCCACATGGGACTCGGTGGGACTCAGAGGGACCCGGGTTATTAAAGTTAAGCTTTAGATTTGTTTATAATTACTGGTGGTGCTACAGACAGATATTACAATTTCATGTATAGAAATCATATCCGTCAGGTGTATATCAACATACAAACATAACACCGAATATGAGCCTCCTGGACCCTCCCGTCTGCACAATTGTTGTTATTTTTGCTGACACCGGACCCTGTTTGTGCCTCCGTTTTGTTTACGATCCCCCAGCACGATTCAATGGTTGTACTGTGCGAGTCTCTACCACCTCTGCTGGAAGGCGATGCCACTTATCCACTATCGATCAACCGTGTAGGAAAAATTCACCACTCCCATGTCTACCAAATATCCAGATGCTACAAGTATCTACAGCCACTCCCAAACCACAGTGCCCGGTCCGTGCCAAAGACATATCCCTGCTCCATTCTGAGCATCCTCAAGCCCCCTACCCCAGAAGCCAGCAAGCAAGTCTGTCTGTCTTACCGTGTTCTCTCTGTCAGCCGGATAAAGTGGTGTCGCTGTCTTTTGGATGGGAGGGCAAGCTGTCTCCTCTCTCCTCCAGAGCCCCGGTCCCTGTCTCCTGGAGGCAGTGGTCCTCCTGGCCCCCTGAGATTTCGGTACACTGTACACGGGGAAGTGACTCAGCTGCTGCTAACGCTTCTCCTGCCTCCGTCTCTCTGCTCAGAAATTCCCTTCCCCTACAGACAGAACTGAATCCAATGTGGTCTCACTCCACCCTTTGTACTGAGTGATGTCAGACTGTGCGTGTGGATCTGAGAGAGAGAGAGAGAGAGAGGGAGAGAGGGCTTTGTATTAATCACTACACACCCAGCGAGAGAGAGGCAGCCTCCACAGAGAAGTGAGAGGAAGCGGCTGGTTGGGGGATTTGCTTAATTGCTGTCAGGGGGTAGAGGAAGGAAGGTGAGTATCTTGCTATCCCGGCTGTCCTGACTTTCAGCTATCTAAATATTTACCCCTATTTTTTTTCCCCTATTTTTTCTAACTCTGCAGCAGTGTCAGCAGCTTTCTAATAAAGAATTTATAGGTTCAATGGCCAATGTTCTTATTTTGACAAGGAACCCGTTTTTAATGCTATTAAGGTTAGGTGGCGGGACAGGGAAGGGTTAGGGTTAGGCTGCAGAGGGGAGAGGGTTAAGGTTAGGCTTTGGGACAGGAGAGGGTTAGGGTTAGGCTGTGGAGGGGAGAGGGTTAAGGTTAGGCTTTGGGACAGGGGAGGGTTAGGGTTAGGCTGTGGAGGGGAGAGGGTTAAGGGGTTAAGGTTGGGCTGTGGAGGGGAGAGGGGTAAGGTTGGGGTGGAGGGGAGAGGGTTAAGGGGTTAAGGTTGGGCTGTGGAGGGGAGAGGGTTAAGGTTGGGCTGTGGTATGGGAATGGTTAGGGTTAGGCTACGTAGATGGGGAAGGGTTAAGGTTAGGCTGTGGAGGGGAGAGGGTTAAGGTTAGGCTTTAAGACAGGGGAGGGTTAGGGTTAGGTTGTGGAGGGGAGAGGGTTAAAGTTAGGCTGTGGTATGGTAATGGTTAGGGTTAGGCTGCGTAGAGGGGGAAGGTTAAGGTTAGGCTGCGTGATGAGAATGGTTAACGTTAAGGGAGGGTTAAGGCTGTAGGATGAGAATGGTTAGGGGAGGGTTAAGGTTAGGGTGCGGGATGAGGGTGTTTAGGGTTAAGGTTAGGCTGCAGGGCAAGAATGGTTAGGGTTAAGGTTGAGCTGCAGGAAGAGGATGGTTAGGGTTAAGGGAGGGATTAAGGTTGAGCTGCAGGATGAGAAGGGTTAGGGGAGGGTTGAGATTAGGCTGCAGGGTGAGAATGGTTAGGGTTAAGGGAGGGTTAAGGTTGGGCTGTAGGACAAGGATGGTTAGGGGAGGGGTTAAGGTTAGGCTGCAGGACGAGGAGGGTTAGTGTTAAGGTTGAGCTGCAGGACGAGGAGGGTTAGGGTTAAGGTTGAGCTGCAGGACGAGGAGGGTTATGGGAGGGTTAAGGTTAGGTCGCTGTTGGACTCTTTGTAGACACAGCAGTCGCGGGAACAGTGCTGTCTCTCCAGAAACTGCCAAAAACTGATGATTGTCATCACTTCATTGCCGCAAATACAGATAATCAGAGCGGCAAATTACACCCAACTCCGTGGCATATTTGGAGTTTTACCATCTGGAGTCGTAGCTAGACATTTTAGCGCCGGGGGAAATCGGAAATATGGCGCCACTAAACTTAAATTAGTAACCAGCTTAACCTTAAAGACTACCTTTCAGGCGCCTCCTGGGCGTTAAGAACCTGTTAAAATAAAGTTCAGTAAAATAGGTCAGGATGGAATTTGTAGTGCACCAATTTGCGCCTAGACTGGACCTACCTTCACGCCATGCTTGCCTTTATCGGGTTCCTGCCCCACGGGACTGCCTGCTAAAAAGGTCCGCGTCAAATGTCCCCGCCTCTTGATGCTCCGACGGATTGTGCAGTGGGTTGGGCTATGGTATGGTATATAAACCACCAGGGACTGTGATAATACAGTATTTTAGCCTTGCTGTAACTATTTGAATGATGGCTAATTAGATTACTCTATAGCAGGTTAGAATCTCAGAGATGCAGGGGAGAGTGTTCCCAAGAGCTTGCAATCTCTATTGAAAGTGGAATCTTAGACAAATTTGTTTGAATATTGATTTATATCACACATAGGCTCTTATCCAGACCTCTGCACACATTCCGTAGGTACTGAGGTCAGCAACAAGTCCTTGCTCCCCTGTCACTGCCGTCTCACGTACGGTGTTCTGGACACTGATGTACGAACCTGCGTCCGTCGGTGCTGATCTTCCCTCCTCCACCCACCTACCTCTCTGGTGTGGATTGGGCATGCGGATTACTAATAACGCCCCCCCCCCTCCGCACGGAAAAACCTATCGTACAGAACTGGGTTCTCGTACGATGGGCGTTCCGATGCGGAACATTTGGTGCGCACATTTACACTCCCAAAAATTCACCCGACTTCCACAAGCAGATGGCGGAAACGTATTGGTTCTCGATCCGGCCCATAGATAGTGTCAAAACTTGAAACGCTGACTGCATTCCGATTATGGCGTTTGAAATCGTGTACATGTACAAAATCACGCAAAGCATGCAAAATCCAACATTTTCCATCGCGAACGGTCGGAAAACGGCCCTTAGGGAAGACTCTGGAGCCGGTCCACACGCTTTAAACCAGATTTGAGGTCGTGGCAGAACTACAAGAACCAGCAATCCCTGCCAGGGAGGGGGCTTGGAGTGGCAGAGATCCGCTTCTCATTAAGAATGAGAAGCGATAGCTTGGTATTTAATGAAGCCCTGCAGAATGAGAGGTGTAGTGCGGTGTATTCTAAGTCGCGTGACATTTCATATGAATAAATTGCAGTACAAAGCCTCTCCGCCTCTTACTGATGAATCCGAATGCTTCTCGACGTGCACTTAACAGTAAGTGGTATTTTAGAGATTTCACAGGCAGAGCGGGTCTGGGAGTCCAGATGTAAACTTATTTTATAGGTCAGACTGACTGTGGGTGAAGCCGCAAGCCATCCTGCTGGCGCCACCTACAGGGAGGAAAAGCACAGTGCAAATCCACATTTTACTTTAGTACAAGTATTAAAAGGACAATTTCTTAAAAAAACAAAAAGCTCAGAAAAACAAAATCAGAGACTTTTCCCCCTAAAAATTTGGGGTGTTTTTTCTAGAGATTAACTTGATTTTTAGATATTGGGGGCCAATGATGCTGGAAGGATTTAAAATGGGGGAGTGATTGTGCAGTACGCCTTCAACAGATGCAATGACCGACTGTTCTGAGCGTGTCGGTGCTACAACAGACCAGAGCGAGTGCTTATACATACCCTCCAACATGACCCATTCCATTAGGTACAAAAAACTCTGGCCCTCAGTTTCCAACTGTCAGTTACTATTGTAACCATATCAATTCAACAGGTGAGTGACAGTTGGAAGTTCAGGTGCAGAGTATATTGAACCTAATGGAATGGGTCATGTTGGAGGGTCTGATTTAGTTGTTAACTCTCCCTGAATATCAGGAGGCTCCCTGACGAGCGGGTGATCTCCCTGACTCCCTGAAGAGCGGCTAATCTCCCTATCTCCCTTAAGAGTGGGTGATCTCCCTAAAGAATTTGGCAAGCTCTCTGATGCTGAATCAGTTCCAGAAGTCATTCCAGTAGGATAATATAATTTAGAAATTGTCTCCTATTTCCCTGCATTTAGGTATATGGAGTCGGCCATTTTCATGGAGGCCGAGATGTAATGAAAAACTGGCTGTTATCTAAGACAACATGGCTTCAATAAATGAGACAGAAATGAAAAATACACTTTGGTCTCTTGTTCAGCTGGAGTGTCACCTACTTTTATAATTTCTATAAAGATGAAGATGTCAGCGGATCCTATTCACAGTCTCCACAATAACAATGAAAGTTTTATTCATTGACAATATAACAATCCGTAAATACTGATGCCACTCCAATGGGAGGAGCTATTTAAAGGACACACCCCTTTGGTGGCACAGGACACATCCCATTAGCAGTACAGGACACTCCCCTGTATTCCAAATAGTGATAAATCCAGACTGCGCAGTCATAGCAGGGATGGATGGCATTGTAATCGCTGCCTGAATATAACCTTCAGCAGGTAACAGAGGCACGGATTCACAACCCCGGACATATTGCACATACGTCCTTTATTTCCCGATAATAGCTAATGCGCATGCGTAGTAACTTTTACGTAATCTACATAACGTTTTGTTACGAAATGCTACGTAGATTACGTAAAATAGTTAGGAAAAAGGAAGTCTTTATAGAAATACCTGTCCTCTGGGGTGTATTATTATTCCAAATAATTGATTTCTCGGCTTATAGGTTTGTTATTTTTAATTGTTTGTTAGTTTAATCTCTTCTTACTGCCTGCCAGCGATGTATTTACTGCTCTTTCTTTTCATTATCTGTGGGGTTTGATTTAAGAGCTCTGAGAGGTGATCTCAGGCTTCATCTTTCTGTATTAGTTCTGCTCCTGCCTTTAGGTATTCAATATCTCGCCATTAACCGATGCCGAGTAAATGGATTGGCTGGTTTATTGGGAGAGTGATTCCCGTGTCCGTGTTGGTGATTTGATTTTCAGTTCTATGGAAGTCCAGCCTTTCACACGGCAGGGTTGACCTGGGGAGGAATTTGCGTACTATTGCCATAGCAATAGCAATAGCGAGACCCTGGTTTTTAGTGGAAGCGGAATCATGAATTTAATCTGACATTTATTAATCTATTATTCATAACAGGTTTTTATATAACACCACCAAGACTGGGTAGAAAGAGACAGACTGGTTTGGTTAACAAGCTTACACTCTATAGGACATTGGGGATTGATACATAAGGGGATATGCTATATATATCACACAATGGAGCAGCCAGGGTGTATGGTAACAGTGCTCTGTATGATCAGTCACACAGCAGTGTTACTACTAGGACTGAGGGGATATTACTATGGAGAGAGACAGGGTGTATGGATAAGAAGTAGGTTGAAGGATTTGGTAACATGTATGAAGAGGTAAGATTTAAGGGAGCGCTTGAAAGTTTGGAGAGTACAGGATAGTCTTAGTGGATGAGGAAGATTATTCCAGAGAGCGGGTGCAGTCAGGAAGAAGTCCTGTAACCAGGAATCCGAACATTTGGTTAGTGTGGAGGAGAGCTGTATGTCCTGTGATGATCTGGGAGAGAGGGAGCTGGGATATATCTTGAGATGAGTGAGGATATGTATGCAGGTGCAGTCTTGTTGATGGCCTTGTAGGTTAGTAAAGGGATTTTGTATGTGATTCTGTAATATACAGGAAACCAGTGTAGAGACTGACAGAGTGGAGAAGCTCTTGATGAGCGTTTAGCAAGGAAAATCAGTATAGTTGCTGCATGCAATATACATTGTAGTGGGGTAATTTCATAATGTGAGAGTCCAAAAAGAAGTCTTACAATAATCAATGCGGGAGATGATTAGTGCATGAATGAGACTTTTTGAAGACCTAATTCCAGGTTACAAAAGCCCCATCTCTCTCCTCATTACACAGTAATGCTGGAAGCAGGAGATATTCTATAAGTCTATCTAATGACTGTATCCATGCACTTATTTCATTACACTTGAAGCCACCTCCTTATGGGAAGACTTACGTCAAGTAGGTAAGACCATGGCAACAGGAGCAATGGCTCTGTTCAGTAAAACCTTATTATATATAGCCAGCAATCGCCCAAAGACATTTTTATTTCTTTAAATAGCAAGTTAAGAACCTTTCTTTACTTAACTGCCCTCCTACAAATCATTATCTCCTTTTTAGAATCTCTCTGGGTTGCAGACACTCACAACTTTGAGTATGTCATGTGATGCAGAAGGGGACAGACAATGCCAAAATGGCGGCAGAGCTCAAGAGTGTGTTCCAAAGCCTCTCTCCTCACTCTCATCAGGTGACTGTGGTTGCTATGGTAATATAGGATTCTAAATAAATTATTACAGGTTATTGAATATTGTTAGACTTCAATTCTTTCAGTTTCTATGGGGACCATGACCTGAAGATCTGGCAGCATACAATGTTATGGATAACCCTGACTCCCCCGGATACTCACGACTTCTGCCATAGGCAACCAATGGTGGTGGTGGTGTGAGACTACAACTTCCAGCATGCTTTAACAGTACAGGGATAGCTGATACCTGGTAATACATGATAGTTAGTTTCACATCACCTGGAATGCTGCAGGTGCCTTATGCTGGCCCTAGATGGTGCCGTTATGGCCATACTCTAATATCTATTAGCGCAGCCACCATTCAGAGATTATGAAAACAGCGGCATTTCCGGGAGTGAAAAGAGAACAAATACCACTTCCTTATAATGCTCACTTAAAATGGCATAGACTTGGCGTCTGTGGCCCCACTCTTGTCAGATTATTGGAGCATTGCAGGCTTTTTGGCGGATCCAGAATGCATCCCACATTTGAACACCAAAAACTGCTAATGCTAACCCTCCCACATGACCCATTCCATTAGGTACATAATACTGTACTCCTCAGATTCCAACTGGCAGTTACTATGGTAACCACATTTGTTGAAGAGGCAAAAGGTTTTTTTTTAAAATATCAGTTAATTCAGGTGAGTGACAGTTGGAAGCTGAGGAGCGGATTTAATACCTAATGGAATGGGTCATGTTTGGAGGGTTTGTTAATGCAGTTACAGCACTGGATCCTGAAGCAAGTATGGCAGATTGTGTACATACACAGAGCAGCCAATCACAGTGCAGTCACATGACCAGATATGTTCCCTTTCCCAGTGAAATAACACAGGTACAGGTACTACACTGTAATGTATAGAGGAAATGGTGGATATATACATAAACATTACAGACCTGTGCAATACAGATACATTCCCTTTCTCAGTGATATAACACAAGTACAGGTACAATGACAGAGACTCAGTACGCCATCGGACCTATTCCAGTCTCTGACTCAGGTCCTTTATGTTCTCTCACCTCCCATCAGCCATCTTGCTCAGCAGCTGCTGAAATATTGTCACAATCAACACCTCCTGTAAGATTTGGCACAGCTGGATGGCACAGGGGACGGAAGCACTATTTTTACACTGAATTTCTTACCACGGCTGCAAATGTGTTGAAAAACAACGTAAATGATGGATCCCAGAAGGGGCATTGGGCTGGATCCAGACTTAAGAATGTTCTTAAAATAAGAACTTAAAGTCACTCCTGGGCAAAACCATGTTGTTTTTGGGGGGAGTCAAGTTAATTGTATTCTTTGCATGCAGGAATACATCTCTGAATTGCTTACTGCACACAGATACTGACCAGTGTTACTATCACACTGTTATTTTGACTTGGGATAGGAAACATCACCTCTCAACTCTAATACTGTTTGCAACAGATGAAATATGACTCCCCTGCAATCAACATGGTTTAGCCCAGGAGTAACTAATTTCAAGCACTTACTTAAGTCTGGATCCAGCCCATTGTTACTTACATGTCTATACTGTCTATTGCTGTATTATAACAGCCTCACTTATGCTTCACATAAGTGATTTAATTCTATAATATTTTGTGTCTTCATGTGCTTACATAATATATATCCTAGAATGTAAATGTTGTATTTGTATTTGCGTTTGTGGCCGTGCAGAGCTTATGTTATATGGATTTATTATTCTTCTGTAAAAAGGTAAAAATGATGGAGCCCATTGCGTGCCACTAGCATGTGATAAGACATATAGTTAATGAGCTTTGCTGTTTACACATTGGTCAACGTGTCAAAATTAACATCTGTTACAAGCAGTCATATGACAATAATTCATAGCATCATCCTCATGTGATCTGAAATAACAATTCTCTGTTTGAACTTTGCAACAGTTTATAAGCCATGGCTTTCATGTACAGCCTGCCATTCTGTTCTACATGACTTTACAATAGAGTATAAAATAATAAGGGACTGGATCCAGAGTACACAGGGGTATAGGGTTCGGAAATCGATCTGTGTCAGCTAAGTGCTGCTGAGTGGTGTGAACAGTGTGGATACAGGGGTTTTCAATAGCAGACCCCATGCATTTAATTTTGAGATTTCCAAACACTGAAAAATCAGATCTATGGATCCAGTCCAAGTGGAGAAAGTACTGCACAAAAAAACATTATTTAGTTGTTCTGTGGTGTAATTATTATGTTTGTATCTGCAACCTGTTTAACACCTTGAAAAGATTGGTTTTGGTTTCCACTTAGATGTTAATAACATCGGCAATAATATAGTTGACACCATAAGATCAAATGTATTATGGACAGACAGCTACAAAAAACATATATACAGTTTTATATCAACTGGAGAATTTGGGGTAACAACTATGGCCCAGATTCACATCTAAGAAGCTGAGGCTTATTAGGTGCATATTTTTCCGGTTTTGAGCACTGTGCATCCGTAGTCAGCATAACTCAAATACTTCTAGGGTTCAAATACATCAAGGGTTGTGACCGGCTAGAGGAGGGTGGCATTTTTCAAAAGAAAAGGTGTAACAGAACACGAGGGCATGAATATAAACTGGAGGGCGGTAGATTCAGAGGAAATGTGCGGAAAAATGACTTCACTGAAAGGGTGATAGATAAGTGGAATATTCTCCCATCTGAGGTGGTTGAGGCCAATACAGTAGAACAGTTTAAGCATGCTTGGGATAAATATAAGGATATTCTAAATTGTAAACTAAATTTAGGGAAAATAGGGTCTAGGGTCATTATAATTTTGAATAAACTAGATGGGCAGACTGGATGGGCCATGTGGCTGTTATGTGCTGTCACTTTCTATGTTTCTATGTTTCTATCTACGTAGCCATCAGGTTTTTAAGGTAAGTGTAAGTTAGGTAAAGTGGGTGGGGGGAGGGATGTAGATTAGGCTGGGAGGGAGGATTTTTAAGTGGGAAAATAAG
>WWET01003351.1:151119-162300 GCA_011038615.1 Limnodynastes dumerilii
CTCCTGTCTTCCATTCCATGTGTCTCCCCCATATCTCCTGTCTTCCATTCCATGTGTCTCCCCCATATCTCCTGTCTTCCTCTCCATGTGCACCCCCCCATGTCTCCTGTCTTCCATTTCATGTGTCTCCCCCATATCTCCTGTCTTCCATTCCATGTCCCTCCCATGTCTCTTGTCTCCCTCTCCATGTGCCCCCCCCATGTCTCCTGTCTTCCATTCCATGTCGCCCCCCCCCATGTCCCTTGTCCTCCATTCTATGTGTCCCCACCATGTCTCCTGTCTTCCGTCCATGTCTCCTGTCTCCCTGTCCATGTGTCCCCCCATGTCTCCATTCCAATGCCCCCTCCATGTCTCCCTGTTGCTGTTCCCCCTCCCCCCTCATGTCTCTTGTCTTCAGTATGGGTATAATGTTGTAATAAATCATTTTTATGTATTGCTTTGAGGTAACACGGTGGCCATTTTATCGTCTAATTACACACCGTGTGACAAGATGAAGACTCAGGACCGCTCTCTATATTTATTTTTTCCTCTCCCTACTGATCTCTGTCATAACCACATCCGATATCTCTCCTGTGTCCTAAAAACGAGTCCCATAAACAAGACACAGGTGGATGGAATGTTTTCCGTGTCAGTGGTAATTAAGGAGTGAGGCTGCCGTGTAGTCGTTTCCTGCTCTGGGTGTCTTATTTCCAAAACATCGCCTGCGTCCTCCTCATGTCTCGTCCCTCTGGGTATGGATATTGTCACCTGCCGTCGTGACAAACGTGTGCTGTGTTACCAGCTCTGCCCTGTCATTCCCAGAGACCGTCGCCACGTGAGGTGTACATGTGAGGTGTAGGCCACAATCTTCCCAGCGATGGGGTTATTAAACTTTTATGACCTTTTCGTTGTTTCCTGTCATCCTGTTATTAAGCCAATCGCTCAGACATGTGAGAAGTGCCTTAGATATAATAAATCACAGTGACATGTCGGCCATCATTAAAAGAAATGGGACAAAATATCAGGAATTGTATGATTAAAAGACCTGTCTCTATTCTCCAGCATTGACTATAATTGACTACACTATAATGCCCATATGTTATGTCAGATGTGGCTTTTATTATTGATATTATCATCATCTCACTACATCTCCCAGCATCCCTCAGCATCACAGGTCTAGCCAATGACTGGCAAAGCATCATGGGACTTGTAGTGTCAGGACACCTGGATTTCGCCTACACTTGCCTTACATCCATAATACCTAGCCAGCGTACTCATCTGAAATACTCTGTACTGCTGAGACCTTTTCTCCTTCCAGTATATAACACTCAGGGGTGGATTTTCTAAACCTTTTTTACAGAAATGTTGATGCGCCACCGATAACCAATCAGAATTAGTAGAGGGTATTTGAGAATCAGCAGTCTGAATCTTGCGGGACAGGAAATGATTGTGCAGTTTCAATCTCGCTCTTACTCCGGAGAGGTAAATAGTTGTCAGGTACGGTGAGAATTCCGCGTTACCTCGGGTTTCGTTGTAACATCACATATTTCTGCCTGTTCAGGTGGAATTTAATTAGTTTGATAGTTGTGAAATCAAAGCACAGAATTCCCCTTAAATTGTGATAGATTAGAAGTGATCTTCAGCACTGCGGGTGTTGTGAGACTACAGGTACCAGTGTGCCTCAGCAGCATTGGCGTATCGGATACCAGGCACAGGATGGGCATAGTTGACGACTTTCTTTCTGACGAGATCTCAGAAGGGAGAACGAGACGGCGGTATGGGGGAGGGGCTTCGTGGTTTGCTTTATGCAAATCGCTGCCTATTAATGCTGATTTTGGGTGACTGTCCCGTCCACCTTTCAGTTTGTCGTGGTTAGTGGACTAGACTGGAGACAGGGTTTTTTTTTTCCAATGCCATTGTTAATTGTGTCCATGCGACTGTGCCAAAAGAGGCGAAGTGTGGACGGACCAGGGCGAATTTCGGATAGGGCCGGGGTGGTTTTTCGGTGTGGTTTATTTGCCCGTTTTCGATATTGTAAATGTTGGGAGGTATGTACGTATGTAAGACGTCATCAAGCCCCACCCATTTTCAGTAACGCTCAAAATCACACCAATGGGAAAGAGGGAGGGAGCGAGACTCAAGGCCGAATGTAGGAGATTTGCCCGTCATCCCAGGACTCTGGGAGCAATGGCCAAAATATAGAAGTCTCCCTGAAATCCGGAAGAGCCTGCACCTATGATGATGGGATTTGGTGTTGCCTGTGAATGGTCTAACATGTACCTTTTTGTTGTTAAAGGTGTAATAGGTTGCTATGGGTTACCACACCTCCCCTGTTCTTTACAGGTACTATTATTTGCTATTCCCCTATAACCTGACGCCTGCACCTGTCAGTCATGTGGGAAGCATGAATAATATCTGTGCAGATAACAGCTGAAGCCAAGGGAAGAGGTATAATTATAGTATAAGTAGTAGACTCAGAAGTGTGCATTATGTGTAATTACTCCCTGTGTTGTTTACAGATACACTGCCGTCTGGCTTAACCCCTGCCTGAGCTGTGCATTGTGGGAATCATTCGATCTAATGCAAGTCTGGCCAACCCGTGTGCCTCCCCAGGCATTGATAACTACATATGCCAGCATGCTCCAGGAACATAGTCTTCTCCTGTGACACTGTAGTGACAGACCCTCTCCTGTGATACTATAGTGACAGGACCCTCTCCTTGATACTATAGTGACAGACCCTCTCCTGTGATACTATAGTGACAGACCCTCTCCTGTGATACTATAGTGACAGACCCTCTCCTGTGATACTATAGTGACAGACCCTCTCCTGTGATACTATAGTGACAGACCCTCTCCTGTGATACTATAGTGACAGACCCTCTCCTGTGATACTATAGTGACAGACCCTCTCCTGTGATACTATAGTGACAGACCCTCTCCTGTGATACTATAGTGACAGACCCTCTCCTGTGATACTATAGTGACAGACCCTCTCCTGTGATACTATAGTGACAGACCCTCTCCTGTGATACTATAGTGACAGACCCTCTCCTGTGATACTATAGTGACAGACCCTCTCCTGTGATACTATAGTGACAGACCCTCTCCTGTGATACTATAGTGACAGACCCTCTCCTGTGATACTATAGTGACAGACCCTCTCCTGTGATACTATAGTGACAGACCCTCTCCTGTGATACTATAGTGACAGACCCTCTCCTGTGATACTATAGTGACAGACCCTCTCCTGTGATACTATAGTGACAGACCCTCTCCTGTGATACTATAGTGACAGACCCTCTCCTGTGATACTATAGTGACAGACCCTC
The DNA here is from genome assembly GCA_011038615.1 of Limnodynastes dumerilii. Lineage (NCBI taxonomy): Eukaryota > Metazoa > Chordata > Amphibia > Anura > Limnodynastidae > Limnodynastes > Limnodynastes dumerilii. Next base: position 154,430 of record WWET01003351.1, read on the forward strand.
TCCTGTGATACTATAGTGACAGACCCTCTCCTGTGATACTATAGTGACAGACCCTCTCCTGTGATACTATAGTGACAGACCCTCTCCTGTGATACTATAGTGACAGACCCTCTCCTGTGATACTATAGTGACAGACCCTCTCCTGTGATACTATAGTGACAGACCCTCTCCTGTGATACTATAGTGACAGACCCTCTCCTGTGATACTATAGTGACAGACCCTCTCCTGTGATACTATAGTGACAGACCCTCTCCTGTGATACTATAGTGACAGACCCTCTCCTGTGATACTATAGTGACAGACCCTCTCCTGTGATACTATAGTGACAGACCCTCTCCTGTGATACTATAGTGACAGACCCTCTCCTGTGATACTATAGTGACAGACCCTCTCCTGTGATACTATAGTGACAGACCCTCTCCTGTGATACTATAGTGACAGACCCTCTCCTGTGATACTATAGTGACAGACCCTCTCCTGTGATACTATAGTGACAGACCCTCTCCTGTGATACTATAGTGACAGACCCTCTCCTGTGATACTATAGTGACAGACCCTCTCCTGTGATACTATAGTGACAGACCCTCTCCTGTGATACTATAGTGACAGACCCTCTCCTGTGATACTATAGTGACAGACCCTCTCCTGTGATACTATAGTGACAGACCCTCTCCTGTGATACTATAGTGACAGACCCTCTCCTGTGATACTATAGTGACAGACCCTCTCCTGTGATACTATAGTGACAGACCCTCTCCTGTGATACTATAGTGACAGACCCTCTCCTGTGATACTATAGTGACAGACCCTCTCCTGTGATACTATAGTGACAGACCCTCTCCTGTGATACTATAGTGACAGACCCTCTCCTGTGATACTATAGTGACAGACCCTCTCCTGTGATACTATAGTGACAGACCCTCTCCTGTGATACTATAGTGACAGACCCTCTCCTGTGATACTATAGTGACAGACCCTCTCCTGTGATACTATAGTGACAGACCCTCTCCTGTGATACTATAGTGACAGACCCTCTCCTGTGATACTATAGTGACAGACCCTCTCCTGTGATACTATAGTGACAGACCCTCTCCTGTGATACTATAGTGACAGACCCTCTCCTGTGATACTATAGTGACAGACCCTCTCCTGTGATACTATAGTGACAGACCCTCTCCTGTGATACTATAGTGACAGACCCTCTCCTGTGATACTATAGTGACAGACCCTCTCCTGTGATACTATAGTGACAGACCCTCTCCTGTGATACTATAGTGACAGACCCTCTCCTGTGATACTATAGTGACAGACCCTCTCCTGTGATACTATAGTGACAGACCCTCTCCTGTGATACTATAGTGACAGACCCTCTCCTGTGATACTATAGTGACAGACCCTCTCCTGTGATACTATAGTGACAGACCCTCTCCTGTGATACTATAGTGACAGACCCTCTCCTGTGATACTATAGTGACAGACCCTCTCCTGTGATACTATAGTGACAGACCCTCTCCTGTGATACTATAGTGACAGACCCTCTCCTGTGATACTATAGTGACAGACCCTCTCCTGTGATACTATAGTGACAGACCCTCTCCTGTGATACTATAGTGACAGACCCTCTCCTGTGATACTATAGTGACAGACCCTCTCCTGTGATACTATAGTGACAGACCCTCTCCTGTGATACTATAGTGACAGACCCTCTCCTGTGATACTATAGTGACAGACCCTCTCCTGTGATACTATAGTGACAGACCCTCTCCTGTGATACTATAGTGACAGACCCTCTCCTGTGATACTATAGTGACAGACCCTCTCCTGTGATACTATAGTGACAGACCCTCTCCTGTGATACTATAGTGACAGACCCTCTCCTGTGATACTATAGTGACAGACCCTCTCCTGTGATACTATAGTGACAGACCCTCTCCTGTGATACTATAGTGACAGACCCTCTCCTGTGATACTATAGTGACAGACCCTCTCCTGTGATACTATAGTGACAGACCCTCTCCTGTGATACTATAGTGACAGACCCTCTCCTGTGATACTATAGTGACAGACCCTCTCCTGTGATACTATAGTGACAGACCGTGGGAGAAGGGGCATTAGTCATTGGAGAACAGACCAGGTGGCTGTTGTGATTAACCCCTTGACCCCCAGATAAGTCACGAAAGCCTCAGGTGAGGTCAGGGTCGTGACAGGGAGGTATGAGAGAAGGGGCGGTGTTTATGAGAAAATGGGTGGGGTTTTGACTAAATATGGCAATTTGTGGGTTGGACTGGGTGGAGTTTGCCCTGGGCTTTACATAAAGGTCATTAGACCATTGGATCCCCCACGTAAAGACTGTACGGCAGCCAGGCGATGATTGTGTATTGTTTGGCATGGAGCAATTTGTCCACAGACGCACTGGACAAATAATCATACAAATAATTCCACTACCACTGGCCCGATCCTATTAGTGTGGGGCAGCGGGGAGACAGCCTCAGTGAAGGGCCATTGTGTGTCTTTAGCAACTTTATTGCAAAATATAGATAAAGGCCCAGATTCACACGTAAGTAGTAGAGGCTTCTTAGCAGTGTATTTTTCCACAGGTAGGGTGTGCACATGCGTAGTCATGCTTACTATGCAAATTACATAGCCCTTAGGCACATTGCTTGACTATGTATGAACTTTAAAAACCGCACATAGCTTTTTAGGCAATAGAAGGCGTGGCCTAGCAGCCTGTGGGGGAGGTTAGGAGAAGTGAGTGGGGGGAGGGATGTAGATTAGGCTTCAGGGTAGGGCTGGTCATTCCCTGTGCCTATTTTCCTTACTTAAAAGGGAAAATACGCATGGTAAGTTAAAGTTGCCTATGGCACTTGAGTTGGGGGAGGGGACTGGGGAAGTCAGTGCAGATACATGCGTATCCACACCTACGGATTACACACTTAAGTGTGAAACCGATCCAAAAACACAAAAATTTGCCACAAAAATGTTTTTTCGCCTATCTCCAGGCTGCCCCCATCTTGAATAACAGTGGACCGGATATAGACTTCTACAAATTGGACATTTGTTTTTGAGCCCTCGCATCGTTAAAATGTCCACTTTTACATTTTGAGCATCTGAGTGCTCAGATTGGACACAGTCTGTGAGAGCCATCGCTCCGACTTTTCAGACTACTAAATGCTTGCCGCAGAGTGGCGAAGTGGGAGGAGCTTAATATTACAACGTATAGTAATGGCGAGATCCTGACTGTCGCCATTTTTTTAAGTGGGGACGAATCCAGAATAATATGAAGGTAGAATCTATCTCTATTGTGTGGACGCAGCAGTGATCCCCTACCAAAGCCCTGCCGGCACCGTATTCAGGACTTCAAGCGCAGCGCCATTGGATCTTATAAACCAGTCCAATAGGAGGACAGAAGCTTCAGTTTTATGTCTTGAGTTTTGGTAAATTGCCTTCTCTTGGCTTTGTAAGGTACTGAAACGTAATTCCTTGCCGGAGCTATTGCCGAACCACTACAATATGTAATGGGGTGAAAACTGCAAACCTATCAACTCGTTTTCTTTTTGCATGGTCCACTCCACTCGCCCTTTAAATTCTCCTAACTCTTCTGATTTGCTTGCCTTCGTTACTACTACATGCAAGAAATTCCAACCACTTATGTTAGACGTTACCATCTGTGCTGGTTGGCGGCTCCTCTCGCTGTGCCTACTCACTCCCAGTTGTCCTCCTCGTCCCTTGCTGTCTAAGCCAAAAACGAGTGGCGTAAACATTATCATGTATGAAAGAAACACACGGACAAAGTTTGGGTGGTATCCATTTTTTTCTTTCTTTACCATTCAGTTTTGAGGGATTTTGCATGTTTTTCTCACCCACAAAATCACAGTAGAGAACCGTTTAAGACCTTGACAGTGATATATGAATTTATATACTGGATTCTCATGAAATTCTTTTTTTTTTTTTCAGGAATAAAATTTTGTGCAAAGATCAATTGTCCAAAATCATAATTTTTTTTTTTTTGTGTGCAAAAGTCAAATGTCCCAAATTGCATCTACATCAGTAGTAAAAGGGTTGACCCGGCAGAGGTGACGTCACATTTCATACATGTAATAGCTGTACTTGCGTGGCCTTGATTGAGACGTATTAACATACCACTTGTAAAGTGCTATATTATGTGCATACTATACGCTGAAGATAACATTGGATCGCCTTCTAGAAAATGATAGACTTACTTAGAATTCAAATACAAAATTTCCGAAATTGGAAGTTTAAACTTAATGATAATTGGGGTGTTTTATATATATAAACTTGGTACAATCATGGTGGCGCATTCTAGTATTAGAGTTTGGCGAAATCACCACCTTATAACAAATTACCAAAAAGTTAAGGTTTGGTCTTGAAAACCAATTCTTGAAAGAAAAAAAAAATTCTGATTTTTATTTTTGGAGATTTTGAATTGAATTTGAATTGAATTCATTTGTTTTGTATATGTGTGGTTTGATTTTCAAAAAAAGAGAATGAACATAGACTGGGAGAGGCTTAGTTGAGGGGGTTCGTGTATTTAGCGGAACACGCCCTGTTAGGTCACTGACGCTACATTGAATACGTTGCATTTTTAAGGTTTTTCAAGATTGGAAGTAGGTTTTAAATCTATTGGGATGGATTTAAAGAGAAATTAGCTTTCAAAAATTCATATAAAAATATGTTGTTACTAAAGTCAGATTGTCAACGTGTGAATAACGTATATATAATAATCTAGTTAGATGCTAACGACTTATTCGATGGCTGTTTAGTCATCGTCGTCATCATCGTCATCATCATCGTCATCGTCGTCGTCATCATCATCGTCATCGTCGTCGTCGTCATCATCATCATCATCGTCATCATCATCGTCGTCATCATCATCATCATCGTCGTCATCTTCAGTGTTGATATCTCCATCCAAAACATCTTCAATCCAGTCTTCCAGCTCATCCACTGTTGGCAGGTCCTCTTCATCATCCATATCCATCCAAACACTATCAGCCTATGGAGAAAAGGGAGGCATTTGAGGGCACAATTATAATAGTCCGGGTTTGAGCATAGTCATGGTGAGCCAGGTCCTAAGTTACGATTCTTACTTAATGGGGCCTTGCTGTGGGATCCAATCATAGTAGACAAGCAACTTAGGATCCAGCCCGGTGTTTCTAAAGAATGTAATATAGCTACATGGGGCTGGATCCAGACTTACAGTAAGTAAGTGCTTGAAAATAGTTACTCCTGGGCTAAACCATGTTGATTGCAGGGAAGTCATATTTCATCTGTTGCAAACAGTACTAGTGTTGAGAGGTGATGTTTCCTATCCCAAGTCTAAAAAACATTGTAATAGTAAAGCTGGCCAGTATCTGTTTTCTGTAAGTAATTCAAAGATATATCCCTGCATGCAAAGAATGCAATTAACTTGACTCCCCTGAAATCAGCATGGTTTAGTCCAGGTGTAACTCATTTCAAGCTCCTACTTAAGTCTGGATCCAGCCATGGCTAGTAATACGGTCTGGGCAGTCTACGATGGCTACTGTGGATACTGTGTAGGACCTGATTTTACAAGGCCAAGATGTGCCAATAATGTGTCTGAAACCAATTAACTTAATTATAACCTAATATGGTTGGGAGTTCCGGCTCTGTTGCTGTCGGCTAGTTAGGTCTTAGCACAAAGACAGCTCACCTACAGGACTGACTTCAGAAGTGCCCGTTGTGACCTGTCCAACTCGACAACAATCGAGATAGGGGCTCCAGGACCCCAGCTGAACATTATCATGCAATAAACACCAGACAAAGCTAATAAGCATTCATGTATTTTGCATAATACTTTTTAAAATATAGTAGAGTTTAATATTTTCTCCTTAAACTCCTAGGGCCTGATCCATACTTAATAACGACAGTCAATTTACACACTCGCCATGTGTGAATCTGGCTGTGGGAAAGCACTGCGCAGGCGCTTGCCAGTCAGCAGTTGTTACTCATTGTAACGTTGATTGTACGTAACTTATACTTAACTCCGTATGATAGTGCGTGACATCCCTACGTAAAGTGAACTTAAGTCTGGATCAGGCCCCTGGTATTTAGGTAAAGTTTCACTGGGAACAATAGGGAAGAGAGATGTTTTCAGTAAGCGCCTGTTTGACAATCAAAGAAAGGTTTTGTAGTACAAGGGGGGAAGTTGGATAGGTTGGAATTGAGATCTAACCGAGAACGGAATTGTGTTGATGAGAGGAGCGTCTGTTGAAAGAAGTTTTTTAGCTTGTCAAAATCTATTGCTTTATAACCTTTTCCTAAAACGTTTCATTTTAAACGTTTTATGTCTTAAATCTTGGAATGGACTTCAACGGGTAACACTGCGACTGCAGACTCGTTTTTCGAGCAGTGTGGCTGTTGGGTCTTTAGATTATAAGCAGACCTCAGCGTGAGCCAGTGTCACGCAGCATCAACTGGAGGACAGGAGGCAGCAGGAGAGAGCAGCAATTATATTCCAAAGAAAGGACGCATTGTGGGTTTGGGATGAAAGGAGAGCTGCAATGGAAGCGATGGAGGTGAATAGAACAAAAGGGGAGTGATGATGCTTTTATCAGGACATTTATGAATGCACAAAGGTACATCAAATTTACAAACGTCGCTGGGAGGACGGGAACAAATATTAAAAACAAGCAGCTGACGATTGCCTTAACAGCAAACACGGCACATGGGATGGGGGGGTATGGAATTAGGACACGTGTATGGGCAATAAATCTGCACAGGGGAGTTATGGGTGCAGTGATTTTTGCTTAGATGACCGTATCGGTATATTAAGTAAAAGAGGGGCCAAGAAAGACTTTATTTAGGTGGCAACATCAGCGTTTGTGTAAAGCAGGTTGCTGATTCTTCCGGAATATCTGGGAGACTTCCGAAATTCAGGCACATCTCCCGGTGTCAGGGGAGAGCCTGCAAATCTCCAGCAAGTGAGTTTACGCAAATCATGGTTTCAAGTCTCCACCCCCCAGTCCTGCCTAGCAATACTCTGATCCCTAGGGGTGAATTTACTAAGCTGCGTGAACGGAAAAGTGGAGATGTTGCCCTTAGCAACAATCAGATTCTAGCCGATATCCTCTAGACTGTAATAGGAAAGTAAGAGCTAGAATCTGATTGGTTGCTATGGGCAACCTCTCCACTTTTCCTTTTCCACAGTTTAGTAAATCTGGCCCCTGGTGTTACTAGGGCTTGATGATGTAATTTGCCTTATCAAGCTCTGCCCCACCTGAATAGTATTGATGGCAAGGGGCGGAGCTTTAGCACACGATTACCCTATATTGTGTCATTAAGCCCTGCCCCAATGTCGGCATCTGTTTCTTCCCTCAGAGATCTCCCAGATGGAAGAAGCTGACCAGGCCTGGCCAACCTGTGGCTCTCCAGGTGTTCTAAAACTACAACTCCCAGCATGCTTTGTCTGGAAGAAGCTGGCCTGGCCAACCTGTGGCTCTCCAGGTGTTCTAAAACTACAACTCCCAGCATGCTTTGTCTAGTATCTGCTATGCCTATCCTATACAAGCATGCTGGAAGCTGTAGTTTCAAAACACATCTGGAGAGCCACAGGTTGGCCAGGCCTGCTCTATTGTCTCTCTCCAGGCATTGGAGAGATTATATACGAGAATAGTCTGAGAGTTGGAATGCAGCCGCCTTTACAAGTTGTATGTTATAAAGTATTTAATAACCGTTTTTTCCTTTTTTTAATTAGACAACAATAAAAATAAAATAAAATATCTATTAAAATGCTGAGTAAAATTCTGACCTGTGCAGCAATGTCCTGCAAAAAGTCATAGAAATATATTTTTGATTGGCTGCCTGTTGCTCTGTAGCAATGGCTGGGACC
>WWET01003351.1:169441-180265 GCA_011038615.1 Limnodynastes dumerilii
AATCTCTCTGTTAACGCCGCAAATCACCTCCTGCTAGCAGGAGGTGACCGGCGCTAGTGAGAGACTATTACCCAGTGCCTGAAATCACGTTCTCACGATACTTCAGGCACTGGGTAATAGCCTCAGTAGCGCTGGCACTTCCTGCTAGCAGGAAGTGTTTTGCAGCGTTAAGAAAGAGATTTTTTTTCCCTTCTAGCAGCTGCTCAGCGGTCCCTGGATGGCAGGGCATGGTGCCTAATGCCCTGCCATCCATGGGCATGCTGATGCTTGTAGTTCTACAAGCATCAGCATGCCCTGTTGGGGCACAACATAGGGCAGCGTTAAAAACCCGCACCTCTCATAGGTGCGGATTTTTATCGTTAAAAAACCGGCGTATTTTTAACGCTAGAAAAGAATTGAATAAGAAAAAAAAATAACGCCGGTAAATAAAAAAAAAATGCGTTAAAAATACGCCGGCGAATGATTTTTCAACAATTGAATCGGGCCCTGTGTGTGTTAGAGAATTTAGACTGTAAGCTCCGATGGGGCAGGGATTGAATGACAGTTAAAAAAAAAAAAAATGTAGTTGAGTGTTGAGGCGCCATTTTTCCATTTTGCCCCAGGCGTTAAAATTGCCTGCAATACAAAGATACCGTCGTATGGCGCATTTGGATCGCATGCAGGTCGTCCCAGTTTTACAAATGCATCTTTGGCACGCAGAATGCGAGACGATTTGCGCTCAGATCTGGACCACAGTGTGCAAGGTGCAAGCCATGACTCTCTTTCTGCCGTCTCTGGAAATTGTGCTATTCATTCCCCCCCCTCCGTATCCATTGCCTGCAAGTGGCGTGCTTTTAACGCAGCATGTAACGGGTTAATGACACATGAGCCCACAAAGCTAATCCCACAAACAACAAACTGTGCAGTAATGGCAAAATATCAGGGCAGACGATCCCCCGCTACAGCGGACCATTGCTATTGAAGTGGAGTTAAAGGGTTTTTAAGGCCGCTGCTTCCTCCGCTGAATGGTTGCGCTGCATGATATAAGATTGTGTTGCCTGCAAAGCCCGACGACACCCGGCAGCTCTGTCTCTCGCCTGCGGTTGGCAATAATAGACGCAGGTTTTTTAGTACCGTTTCGCCTCTATTCTCAATTCCGCTTTCAAACAAAAGAACGCCCTTGTAGACGAGAAATCATTAATATAATTGAGTGAAGGATTCCGCCTCCTGCTGCTTATGTGTAATGTGTGTAACACGCACTTATTTCCTTATTACTCGCTTTTATTGTCGATCTTTAGAGGAGAGGTTTGTCAAGCGTTTTGCCCCAATATTCCATGCCTTGCGAGTGCAAAATGTACGCAAATGGCGAATGCACATGCGTTCCTAAAAGGCTTTTCAGTGCAGATCTGTATCCTTAGGATCTAGACTTCCATGTTGGAAGTCTTTTCCGATAGTGGGTGGGACAAGCTGCCATGTGTCCGAATATATGCATGGTGGGAGGGGGTAGGAAGAGATGCTTAAATCATACAGTAAGGGTTTAGGTAAGCCCTCAAGCACAGTCCACCCAACTAAGACACAGGTCATCATATGTTTTTTTACATCAACCCCACGCATTTCACATTGATAAGAAATTCAGTTACAGAGTAATGATGGACCGTATCTAGAAATCCACCAACCACAGGATCCAAGTTAAAATATCTACACACCGGCTCCACTGAAAAATGAACCGGTGCATAACTATTAAGATAGGATCCTGCCATCAGTGGATTTCTAGATCCGGTCCTTCATTATTCCGTAACTGAATTTCTTATCAGTGTGAAATGCGTGGGGTAAGATGCTAAAATTGTGGTTTTAAACATACAATAATAGTTGAGCTAATAGTTATGAATTTAAGCCAGACGTGCCATCACCATTCCCGTGGGCAAACGGGTTACATAAATAAAGAAAATGAAGCCGTGTATTTTCTGCTGCCGGATGCCTCGATGATTTCATCGTTCCCGGCAATTACGGTGTTTACTGTTCACTAAATGCTGATCCAATCAGATTTCTATGGCCATCAGTAGGGAGAACATTGAGTTAAATCGCCCTCCATGTGATGCAGATAAACATAAGATTGTCCTGGCGATTTCAGATGTTTCTATGGCAGCTAAACTGTTTTCACCAGATGCCATGGCAACTTCACCGGTGAACACAACCGCCTCTCGACCCCTCTCCAAGACTGACGATAATACAGCAGAAAATTCCAACATTTCCAATTAGCTGGGACACAAGAATTGTAATTTAACTACTACGAGAGTGTTATATTCTAAGATAAAGGGATTGGATGCGATTTGTGTGGAATGGACTTACATGTGTGCGATCCTATAGACCGTGGTACACTCTCCTCACACGCACGGACCTTTCCAGTTCTATCCCCTTTCTTAAGTGTTATGGTTCGCCCCACGTAAAGTAATGCATGGGAGAGGGGAGTGCACACCCCTGGACAATGAGCCGTATTCAGTCTTAATAACGTTCCTAAAAAAAAACAAGCCACGTGCGCATGTGTGCGTGTCTTTGCAGGCTGCGCTTGCACGCAACAGATATTATGCATAAGAACTCATTACACACGGAGTTGATCTAAGAACCTACTGACATCTGTAAGAACGAGGCTGAGAAAAGTGTGGGGGGTGAGGGGGCATTTAAATTGGTTGGTTAGGCACTTCCGTTATTACTTTTGCAAACTCCACACAACCATATGCATGGAGCATTAAGGTCGCGCTATGGTGGCAGAAGTCACCTGAAACCCATAAGAACGAGGGGAGTGTCAGGCGCGGCACTTGTCACTTAGGTGCGTTGTTATGCAAATCCGCACATAGGTCCGAATTCACAGTAACGTAGCTTTCGTCTTACGTACGTTGTTTTAAGAATTATTTACACTATCTACGTACCATTCCTGTACGTAGATTGTGTAAGCGCGGTTCATCATCCCGGCGGCTCTGTACTGGCTGCCATGTCCCTGCGCACTTCCCGGACGCTGTAATCACATATACAGTGCCCGGACCGCTGCGTCCAGGCACTGTGTATGTGTTGCCATGGCAACATAGCGCCGTTTTTATGCTGAAAACGGCACTGAGTTGCCATAGGAACACATACACAGTGCCTGAACGCACCGGTCCGGATACCGTGTTTGTGACTACAGTGTCCGGGAATCAAGTACAGAGCTGCTGGGATGATGAACCCGGCGGCACTGTGCTGGCTGCTGCGGCCCCGCGGGGGCCTTTATTTCACATTTGCAGGCCAGTGGTGGTTGATGGTGTGGTGTAGGCGCGGGGCCCCCTAGGGACACCTGACCCGCGGGGCTCTAGGCGGCCGCCTATACTGCCTATGCCATGGGCTGCCTCTTTCCTGGGATAAACCATGTTGATTGCAGGGGGAGTCATTGACACTGCACACAGATACTGACCAGCTTTACTATCACACTGTTATTTATCACCTCTCATTTCTAATACTATTATATTATTATTATATCATTACACAGATACTGACCAGCGTTACTATCACACTGTTATTTATACTTGGGATAGGAAACATCACCTCTGAACTCTAATACTGTTTGCAACAGATGAAATATGACTCCCCTGCAATCAGCATGGTTTAGCCCAGGAGTAACTCATTTCAAGCACTTACTTAAGTCTGGATCCAGCCCGACCTGTTTAATATGAAGCCACCAATGTCAAGAATGTGAGTGGAAAACCCTTTCTTCTACTTGAATTTTCACGGATTGCTCCTCAGCCTGAGGGGGTTGTGTCAGGAGGCTTCTGTAGTCCTCCATGAAATTACCTGTCACACTGACATTCTATGGCTATTGTATGTAAGGCAATGGATCTCTGGCCATAAACTGTTATGTTGCTATAGTCCATTTCTGACATCTGTTTGCTTTCTGAAGGTACTATTAAATAGCTCTGTTCTGTGGACTCTAAGGGCTAGGAAAAGGAAAAGACGTTGCCCATAGCAACCAATCAGATTCTAGTTGACAATCACTAGCAATGTAATAGGAAAGGGAGAGCAAGAATCTCATTGGTTGCTATGGGCAACGGCTCCACTTTTCCGCAGTGTCTTAGTAGGACATATTCATAAAGGGGATGAATTCTGCAGTCCGCTTACCTCTTGTGCTCATGGAGGAATTCTACGATCTCCTTTTCGCTGTTGGGCTTGTTGGGAATGGTGACGGGCTTGTCATGAAAAGGTTCGTAGTAGTCAATCTCGTTCAGCTTCAGAGTCAATTTCTTGGCGACCTGAGAGAGGAAAAGAACCATTTAAGTGGAATAAATCTCTTGTGCTACTCTGAGCCTGATCCTGACTCCCGCTATGCGCGCTCCTTTTTCCACTGGCAAATAGCGGGAAAATGTTTGAAATTTGCTAGCGTAATGGCGCAATCTATGCTATTCCATAAGGAACTGGATCCGCCATATCCAGCCCTAATGGAATGGTTTCCAATTGCGGGGTGGGAAGCAAATCCGAGAGATGGGAGGGGGGGGTATGTTAATCATACAGTACGGACAGGGTTTAGCCCTTACATACGATCCTAACTTCCACAGCGCCGGCAATATAAGTGAGGATTTGTGTACATTTTTAGGTAAGAATCAGCACTTATAACTCTGCTTGTGAGGGGAATGTCCTTCCCCCTGGCCTGAAGTTAGGATCTCACAGCATTCCAGCCTTGGAACTCAGCTACCAACACGATCGGATCCGGACTTCTGTTATTGTAGACTATGTGACGGGAGATAGTTAGGAAACGCGCTTCATAAAATTTGTGATTCATGGGTTCCAACACCCTGAATACTTTAAAAGTTTATTAAATATACTCCAAATCTCTGCCTTTGTCCTTTTACTAAATTTAAACCAAAACTTTAACCAAATTTATTTTAAAGCCTGGAAGCTTCCGTTGTCCTCTGTCTTAGGTTCTGTGTGCTGCAGACCATCATCGGTTGACAATACCAGTTCTGTTCTGCTTCAATATGAACAGACTTCACCACTGGTTGGGTAAAGAGTCACATTAACCCTTCTCTGTCAGTGCCAATGGGCCTGATCCAGACCTACGCTCCTGTGCGTAGTGTATTATCACCGAACGTACCACCAATGCACGGCAATAGGCACTCCCCTTGCTCATTCCTAGTTTAGCTTCCATACGCTCGGCAAACCTTACCCTAACTTTTGTGGGCCGTCCATACGTTCATTGCGTATTAACGGCGCTTAGCACGCCCATACTGTACGATTGAAATGCCTCACCCCGCCCTCAGTGCGTGGTTACGGCTTTCGTATGGCAGCCACGCCCCCCATGATCGGTAATACGAAGCGGCTACGATTAAGGCCCATACGCAAAGATTTTCAGACGGTAACATGCGCAGTAAGTACAAATGGCAGTTTTTACGCTTACGATCAGCGTAAAACCGCATCCGAGCGTAGGTCTGGATCAGGCCCAATATCACTGGGGTCCTCTAGGCCACAAGCTGTTAATTTCCAATGATAGCCTTTAAGCTTAGCTCAAATCATTTATTACACAAGCACCTCCTAGACCACCCAATGTCTTCCTAAGTTGCCCAATTTTGGGCCGTCCTGTAATTGGTGTTCCATCCCGGTTTGCACTCCAGTCATGTTGGTCCTGACACAGAAGGGTTAACATGACTCTTTACCAAACCAGTGGTGAAGTCTGTTCATTCAACATGCCCAGAGGAGCTACAGAAGAGCAATGGTTAAGACTTAAGGATACATTGCCAGCCTCTGCCCCTTGTGTAAAGAGCTGTGAACAGCTCACAGATAAGACGTCTCCTCCAGTATCTCATAAGTCTTTCCATCTACTAAAAACACCCACAGCAGAAATCAATTGGGAAGCGCTGGAGCAATTAAATCAGTTTTATAGCACACAAATAGGGGATATTATGTGTATCTCATGAAGTCAGGCCATCTCTTTCTTTTGCCTTTTGTGAAATTTACTGTAGTGCGTCACAGCTGTACCCAATGGCACTTTGTCTGTTTTTTAAACCTTACTGGACATTGGAGCACAAGAAAGCAATAATTGCCTTGTGTAAAAAGAAAAAAGCCAGGTGAATAGATAAATGTTAATAAATGGAAGCATGGAATGACTTGTCAAAGGAAATGCATGGCATTGCGCGTTAGCTTCGTTCTACATTTGATGTACTGTCTATATGAGATGGGTTACAGATGTCCATCAGGGAAGGAGTAACTCTTATGTGAGACTTAAGAGAGTTACTTTTTTGTAGTTTTGGACTTTCCCTCCTGGAGATGCTGCAGGACCCGTTGTGGCCCACTTCCAACTATCAGTGACGCGTTTTGCCTACACATGGGCTGATTCATACTGACATCATTCACAGCGAATGTGAAGAAAGTCCAGGAGGACAACTTAAGGTTTGATCGTCTCTTGTCATCCCCAGGAGATCAGGAAAGATTTCTTACATGTCAGATCACTCTTACAGAAATAGTTTCACAGGAGATCGTATACTTTGTGGTAGCTGGCTGTCGCACATTCTGGTTTCACTCCCCCTGAGGATGAAAAGCATTCTGCTATGGGAGCTGAGACTTACCTTGCTGTCAAAAGTAGCGAAGAATGGTATATAGGGGTGGAATTCCTCTGCAGCATCTTCATAGGCCTTGTAATCTGCAAGAGGAGAAGGAGATCCATTGTAAAACTATGTCAGCCCTTAATATACAATGGGCTGGATCCAGACTTAAGTAAGTGCTTGAAATGAGTTACTCCTGGGCTAAACCCTGGTGATTGCAGGGGAGTCATATTTCATCTGTTGCAAACAGTATTAGAGTTGAGAGGTGATGTTTCCTATCCCAAGTCTAAATAACAGTGTAATAGTAACGCTGGTCAGTATCTGTGTGCAGTAAGCAATTCAAAGATATATCCCTGCATGCAAAAAATACAATTAACTTGACTCTCCCTGCAATCATCATGGTTTAGCCCAGGAGTAACTCATTTAAAGCACTTACTTAAGTCTGGATGCAGCCCAATGAGCTACCACTATAGTGTACCTACTATGCAACAATATGATTTCATTCAAAGCAAAGCATTATGGTATGGGCTTTATTTGATTTCATATGTCTTCCGCTGTGAGTGGGTTTCCTTCCACGGGTCTAAAAAGCGCTAATATTTTAGTGGTCTTATGGAAAAACATTGATCCGTGCCCATGTGTGCAATTATCTAATCATAAATGAAAACACTGGACCAGATCTTGAGTTCCAAATGCAGCCCCAGACCTCCACTATACCTTTACACTTCCCATCTATCCCCACTTCAAATGTCAGCAGACCAACAGTCGTGTTCTTGCATCCGACCAAGTACCCGTCCTTAATGTAATATTGAATCCCAACCACTTGCTCCCACCAGTTGTCCCACTATCACAAACAATCAGAAGTGAAGGAAGGCACAGATTGCGTGCTGATTGCGGCGATCGGAGATGGCTTATACTCAACTCGCAAATGTGACATTTTAGCCGGTTTTCCCCACTGGGCCAACTCAGAGCTGAATGAAGATCCTTGATAACCAATCGCAATGCAATACAACCCATTCAGACATAAGAGCACTGAAACGTTACCAGTGGGCGTTCCCTCTGTCTGTGTACCCATCCAGTGGGCGTTCCCTCTTAGTTAGGTTACTGTATAGGTGTTCCCTCTCTCTGTGTACCCTTTCCAGTGGGCATTCCTTCTTAGTCTGGTGACAGTCTAGGCGTCCCTTCTCTCTGTACCCATCCAGTGGGCGTTCCCTCATAGTTAGGTTACTGTATAGGCGTTCCCCCTCTCTGTGTACCCATCCAGTGCGCGTTTCCTCTTAGTCAGGTGACAGTCTAGGCGTCCCCTCTCTCTGTGTACCCATTCAGTGGGCGTTCCCTCATAGTTAGGTTACTGTATAGGCGTTCCCCCTCTCTGTGTACCCATCCAGTGCGCGTTTCCTCTTAGTCAGGTGACATTCTAGGCGTCCCCTCTCTCTGTGTACCCATCCAGTGGGCGTTCCCTCTTAGTCAGGTGACAGTCTAGGCCTCCCCTCTCTCTGTGTACCCATCCAGTGGGTGTTTCCTCTTAGTCAGGTGACAGTCTAGGCGTCCCTCTCTCTGTGTCCCCATCAAGTGGGCGTTCCCTCTTAGTCAGGTGACAGTCTAGGCGTCCCCTTTCTCTGTGTATCCATCCAGTGGGCGTTCCCTCTTAGTCAGGTGACAGTCTAGGCGTCCCTCTCTCTGTGTCCCTATCCAGTGGGCGTTTCCTCTTAGTATGCACCGCAGTGCCCCCTTAGAGTAATTTAGGACCCGACCCCTAGTCAGTATTTGTGGTTTTGGTGAATTAGACGCTATGGTAACAGAGATGTACCAGGAACGTTCATTTCTACGTCTCTGCCCGGCCTTATCTCTCTGTACATTGTAATAAGGAAACTAGAAGCGCTCTCTCTCTAAGGGACCGGACAGCTATTTTTATTCATGTTTTAAATATAGCAGCGTTACATTAGGCTCCAGCATTATTGAAAGCAGTATGGCCCCTGCCAGGCTCCTGCTCTCCTCTCTTATCATTACATTACACATGTCGCAGCATTAAAACAAATCATTTATATGCTGGGGCTTCAGACAAGAGCACATTGTGCTTCGTGACTCAGGGCGACAGGGGCATCGTGACAAACGGTCGATCTGTACCCGATAACCAGGCGCTTCTGGGAAAATCCGGCTTATTCTTCTTCCTTATAGATCATTGTGGACCTCGGTCCTTTCTTTGCTGCGTTAGTCAGATGTACGTTGCATGAGAGCAAGCCAGGTCACTGGGAACTTGTGGCATCACCAGGGGCATCAGAGACATGTGTCAAATCTAGAATGCAGGGGAGGGCGACTGTACACAGAATATAGCAACTAGGTGATCTAGAGCCGAGTCTGGATGGGGGGCAGGATCTGGAGCTGTCAGCTTAAGGCAGCTTTCGGCTCTTTGGGTGCAGGTTGTCCCAGAGACACCCTGCTTCCATAATAGTTAGGCGTCTGGCGGTAACATTTTGCCTCCTGAACACAACGTCACTGTGGCATGACGCCGTGTATTGCTGGATATGCATTGTGCTGGGCTTATTGATTGTATAATTTCTTTTTCATTTCATTTGATAACAATTGGATCTGAATTACAAAACACAGGCAATTTCCGCATTCCAAATGTGTAAGCGTTCTGCGCATATGCTGGTTACATATCGGAACGCACTATGTACCACCCTGGATTTCATGCTCATATGCGTGGTATTTAAGTCATACAGTTAAAGCCTGGTTCAGCGCCTATGTCCCTTCATTACGCACCAGACCTGTTTTACGTTGGACGGGCCGTAAAAGTTAAGGTTGCGGAAATGCCACACATACAAGGGGACTGCACTACCCCCTACATGTCCAATCACCCTGTCATTACTTCTCGCTCTCTGCAGGACCAGATTCACACTACCAGACATATAGCATAAACGCAATCTACGTACATAGAGACGTAAAAAATTTACTACGCATGCGCAGTAGCAAAAAAACGTAAACTACGGACGCATATATGCTATACGTGAATCCGGCCCGCAATGCATAAATCTGGAAGTGGCCCGATGCTATTAATGTATGAAGGGATGTGAATGATGCCTTGTGCTTTTTATTTAAATGTCATTTTTTATTTAATTTCATTGGATATCCGTTTTATTCTTATATTTTTAGGATGTTTGGATATTTGCATCGTTAGTAAAGCGCTCGCTCTAATCAAAACCTTCATTTTCAATATACGTAACGGTGAAGTCCCCTAATTGTAAGCTTGATGGAATCTAAAACTCAAACCTACGTCTTCAACGTGTTTCTCCTGCTATGAATGAGGATTTATGTTCTAAATAAATTGGTGTATCTTCCCGGTTCCAAAAACAGGATGTAAATGAAGCTGGTAAATTGTACATAATAAGGCGTATTGGATTACACGGTGCGACACATCTGTCCTGTCTGTGCAGGAGCTAGTCACGCTATAGGTTACCCATTACTCAGACAGCGCAATCATGCTCCGCGCTTGTCATGACTGTGTGGGTAGTCGCCGGCAATATATGCAAATGCGCAGGGATTAATGTACTGCGAAGGTGATGTTTCTGCTGTCATGATATTAGAAAATAACCTGGCGTCTCCAGTGAAATGGAATGCTGAGATTCTGTTAACCTCCTATCAAGAAACTAGGCCCGAATCGCTAACCCTCTTCCCATGATCCTCTGGTGCAGCGCCCACCGTCCTCTCTTTCTGGAAATTGGCCATGTGCTACTGGCACAAATTCACCAACCTACTGAGCCAGGTCCGGCAAGCTGTCTTTCTAATGGTAGCCACAAAGCCAGATGAATAGATTATGTCCCAAAACACGTCTTTCCTAATCCATGCAGGCTTTCCAGGAACAGAAGGCCCACTGATGCCAGCCGCTCATTCTGCAATAATCAGAATATCACTTCCTACTCTACTAGCTCTTAGAGATGAGTGACCATATTCACAGAACCGCTTTCACGTGGAGTTGCGTGCATATTTTTAGTTACGTTTTAACTGCGCATGTGTAGTAACTTTATTTGTTAAACTTCGGACGTATATGTTATACGTCCGGGAGTCTGCATACGGCCTTTAGTTAGGTTACTGTATAGGTGTTCCCTCTTTCTGTGTACCCATCCAGTGGGCGTTCCCTCTTAGTCAGGTGACAGTCTAGGCGTCCCCTCTCTCTATGTACCCATCCAGTGGGCGTTCCCTCTTAGTCAGGTGACAGTCTAGGCGTCCCCTCTCTCTGTGTACCCATCCAGTGGGCGTTCCCTCTTCGGCAGGTGCCAGTCTAGGCGTCCGC